>JBBJLS010000002.1:15223389-15268609 GCA_037577275.1 Bryconaethiops microstoma | reverse complement strand
AGAAAATTGTGCTAAATGGTGAAAAATTGACACCTCTAAAATTGTTAAGCTGATTTTACAAACGGCACCCCATACACGACCACATCTTAACATCTGGACCCCACACATTAATAAGTCAAAAGTCTACTCGTTCATTTTATTTGGAAGGGGTGTAGCTCCATATCTCTGAGTATTTTCAATTAAAAACACTTTTACTTAAACAAGTGCAGGTATTTATTTTTGAAGAAAGGAGTCTACTTTTTTACTCTCATTCATTTTAGTTGCAGTGACATTTAGTCAAGTTTGTTGTTTAATTTTTTATGTTTTGTTGGCAAAGGGCTACTAGATAGATTTTGCATGTATTGAGGTCGCCTCGGTTCTCAGTTTGTGACTTATCTCAGTGTGTGATGTATGTGACTTATGTCAGGGCCGCTTATGTCAGTTTTGTGAAACTTTTGTACTTCAATTTGTTTTGTGTTTTATACTTTGTATTTTTAATATAAGTTATGTCCCCACTGAAGTAACTCTTTTTTAAAACTTAAGCATGGGTTTTGGATTTTCTACCATTATGGAAATATTAAATAGCCCTGCTTTTCTAATACAGGTATGTCTAATTATCTAATACAACGATCTTATATAAGGTAGAACCTAGTATGAACCTGATCTTCTTGTTTGTAGTTTACATCAGCTGAAGAACCTCTTTTCTGCATGAACAGACGACAACACTACACAAAAATACCACAGGTGAACTGTAATTGTCACAAATATGAATACTGTAAAGAAAGAGGTAAGAGTGGAAAAAAGTACTGTAAAAGGATTTTTAGCTCCCTGGGAAACTGCGTATCACAGATGGATCTTATAGGCTGTGTGTGTTATACGCTGTCATGGACCAAAGGGAAACTGTTTTGCTCTGTTCTCTGCTGTCTGAGCTTCAGACATAGGCATGCTGAGCAGCTGTGTCCAAGTCTCATTATTAAAGTGTCCACTCAGCAACTCCAAGAAATCCGGTCTTGCACAGAAAATAAGAGAGAGAGCAGTAGAGTGAGAGAGGGAGAAAGGTAGAGAGAGAGCAAGAGACAGAGAGCGAGAGAAAGGAAGAGAGAGAAAAAGAGAGAGAGAAAGAAGTCTCTTGCTGACTTTGAACTCTCTGCTTAGACAACCTCAGTTACGTGGGAAGGCCGAAAGCAGCCCACACAGATGTCATTAAACAGCATAACAGCTATGAAGCTTTCTGGCTCTGTCTAAATACATACTGGAACTGAGGACATATTGGTGCACAAACAAAGGTAATGAAAGCTAAGAAACTGCTTTGTACTGGAAAAACTCCCCTTTTTCTTTTCTTTCTTATTATTTTTTTTTAATTTTTTTGTTTAAAGCAGTGAATTGTCCTTCAGACACATTCAGTTCTTAGAGATATTCAGTTTGAAGCGTGTGGTCATTAACAAAAGCAGCCAAAGACAGCATAGAAAGACAACAGCTTTGTGACTCTAATAATATAAGCTGAGGTCTCCGCACTGTTTCCTAGGCAACGCACAGAAAGACTTCAGTTACTTTCAGTGCCAGTTATGGTGCTGGTTTCCCTACAACACCTGCCTACTTACAAGAACAAATAAGGAAAATGAATCCATTTGCTCCCCTTCTTGCAGGTCTAATGATGTTTTCAAAAACTGAACAGTTGTATTGTACACAACTTGTCCACAAGGTGGCAGCATGTAAGTGTCTGTGGATTCTAGCTGGACATGGCCCACAACCAAAATGATGAGAGGAACATCACTGTTAGAGGGTTTGAATATTAGTAGATCAGGTGTTTTATGGGAAGCAACTATGTTGTAAAGTAACACAAAACTGTACGTGGTACAGCGCTGTACTACAGCGCTCTACTCTGCTAGAAGTACTTAAGTGTGCACCAAGATCTAATAGAAGAAAAAGCCGAAATTATTTCCTTATTATTATTTCAATGCTTTTGAGAAACAAACAGAACATTTTTATGATACAAAATAATGTGCTTTTGTTACATGGGATCTTACATGGGGAAAAGGTTCATTGTCAAATGTGTTTTGACAATTAACCTTTTCCTCTGACTAAATAAGTTAGTTGATCTGTCTTTGCTGCTCCATCTGTTGCACGAAAACTTAATAAAACTCGTCTTGGAGACTTTCATTCAAAATTGTGGAATCATTTGTCTTGTTAATCATTTCTTATTTAAAACCTGTGAAGTTGAAGAAGGTTAGCATTATGATAGCCATTTCACTCACATCAGCAACAAAACTGGCTCATTTTGGCCAAGAGTGACAGAAAGGTCAGGAACCAAACTTGTATCAATACTCTTCAAGCCAATATATCAGTAACTGAAACAAAAGATCTTTTCCCTTTATGTATATACAATATCTATTTATTGATATTGTATATACTGTTTTTATATGCAAAACCACTTAGTGTGAAAATAAACATAATAGGGAAAAATAGGAAGAAATGCCCCTATAATGGAGAGCTAAACCATTTCTGTGCATGTGTTTAGCATGTTGTGGATGATGATCAAATGAAACAAAGAATGTTTTTATGTGGCACTAACAGAGAAAGAAGCCCTTATACCTGTGGTACAATTGCAACTTCACCGCTGCAATTTGATACGACAATAACAAAACATTCAAAAGTTTTGTTTATTAATTAAATAGTAATCCTGATTATGTAACTGCATAATGATATTATGTACAGATACTTTTTGCTATTTAATCTACTTTCAGGGCTAATGTCTACTTCAGCTCTGCACACTTACTGTCTATGTACTCATAAACAAAATTATATGCAACATAAACAAAAATGTTTAATAAACTAAACTGACAGACTATTCAGACAGTATACCAAATTACATTCTACTTAAAGCTCTAAAAGTAAAACACGTTTTTGTGCAAACTGCACCTGGTGTCATTATAAAAGATGTTGCCATCGGCTAGAAAGATTTAATAGAACAAGTACCAGTTATGGCGGATGTGTGCTCAACAACAAAATGTTACAAAACTCTAGCAAATCCATTGAAAATCTGTCAGTACGTAGTTATACAGAGAATAATACGCAATAAACAGCACCACAATCACAACGATTCCTACACAAAAACAACACTAAAAGAATGTTAATGAAGTCTGTCAGAGACTTACACTAACATTTTTACAAGAGGAATGGAAGATTTGTCTGGGTTAAATGCTACATTCCACTCTGAGAAACAGAAGGCAAAATTAAACCTCATTTTTGGAATTTCAGGGAAAAAAGGAATCAAAAAATGAAGAATCCCAGACTTGATCCATTAAAGAATCACTGGTGTTTGTTAAAAAAAAAAAAAAGAAGAAGACTTGATCTTATCAGCCTGTTGCACTGGAAAATAAACAGAATAATGGAGTTTAATTTCATCAGAGAGAGAGAAAACAGCCCTAGACATAGCTTGTGGGCTCATGTGAGGGTGAGAGGGATGAGGGGCACTATTTTTAACACAGTCTATAGTGATTTACATTTTAATCTGGGGAGGTGAGGTCAACAGCCTTTGAGTGCAGAGGGGAAAACTGGGATTTCATCTGATTCCCTTTACGGTGCACTGTGATTCATGTAGCAGAAGCAGTTCATTTAACATTACTTAATGTTACTTAGGCATTATGAAGTGCTGTAAAACAAGATGCTTCGCTCTGATAAGCCATAAATCTGGCTTCTGTGTGAGCTATGATGAGAGAAATGTTTGGAGCAGTACTAAATGAATCCAGATCATATTATTCTGACAAATACTATAGTAAAGTACTCTTTCATGTCGTGCAGAATGAAAAAGTAGCTCGATGTGAAGCTCACAAAGAACCCTAGCTGGATTTCTCTTTTTTTTATCTTTTAAATCACTGATTCAACATACAGTAGAAAGGGGGTTGGCCTTACAACAGTTTACTTAACTCAACAGTTCTACTCCAGGGACAGGAGGGAGGAGGAAGGGCTGCCCTTAATAACTGCCTGTCTGCTTTTCAAGCTCATGGTTACTAGGAGATGCTGGAGGTATGCAGCAGCCAGTGCACACATGCGGGCCTCATGTGGGCTGTGGCACTGAATCCAGCCATGCGTGCAATTGCAGAAACTCCTGAGCGGAGGTGTTACTCATTTACTCTTGCCAGCCAAGTTAGGAGAATTATAAGCTGAAGTGTTTGTAGACGTTTTGCTTTCTTTAATGCTAGTCTGAGATTTTTGTTTTTGCTTCCAGATCTTCTTACTTGCATTCTGATTAAGTCCAATCACTATTTAGAAAGAATAAGGACTACAGCCTCAAATACTGGTCTCTCCACACTTTGTTGTCTTGATACCTCTATGGTGTATTTTCAAAGTAGGCCTTGCACACATAGATAATCATGTTCAATGTGACTTCTGTATCACAAAGTTGCATGTGTTTGTCTCATACCTTGCTCATAGTAAATTGTCAGCACTCTTTGTTGGACTTGTTTATGTTTATTTCTATTTGTAATGGTATATAATGTTTTTTCTATGCAAAACTACTTAGTGTCAAAATAAACATCATAGGGGGAAACGCCCCCAATAATATGAGGCTAACCCATATCTGAGTTTAGCCACGTTCTGGATAATGATAAACTGGAACTGGGCGAAACAAGTGATTTTGAAAAGTGCTATAAAAGTGGCCCTGCTATAATGGTTCTGGCACCCATGCCTGCGGTCAAAGTTCAACATATAAAGGTTATTATTTGAAAATACCTTATGATTTTACTTCACCATAATATATGAAAGCAAAACACTCAAAATATAAGTTTTGTTTATTCCGTCAATATTTTTTGTGATTATATTAACCGCATAATGATATTTTGTTTTTGTTGTTTAATCTACTGCTTACATTCACAGTCTGAGATTCTTTTTGCTGCTAGATCCAAAGGGAAACATCTACCTGCTTTCTGATTAGGGGCAATTATTATTTAGAGAAAGTATATCTTCCTTATAGTAAATAGTCAGCACTGTTTGTAGGACTTGTGTCATCCATAAATAGTCACATTCATAGGTAAGATCACGTACACAACTGATGTAATCGTGTCTCGACTCTGGGCCCAATGTAGGGAAGAATACGTTTGTTGTGCCTAGAGCTAGGAGAAGATTACATCAGTTGTGTATTTGAGGAGGAGTGAATGACTGGGTTAAGCTTTGCTCATCAAATAATCCTGCTTTCAGTCAAGCTGGAACGAGAGAGTAGATTGCTGCCGGAAATGCCACAAGACCCCGACTCATTTAGGGGGGAGAAAAAAGGAATAATTGGCATAAATGGACCCAAAATGGGCCTAAATATGACACAGTAGACCAAACTAAGGAAGAGCCCTCCCATTTGTTTTAAGTATTGTAAACTGATCTGTCAGTTTTCACAATGTCAGTACTAGAGAATCACAGTTTAAAGATAACCTTCCCCTTTAAAAGAATTTCTGGACATTTTTTCATGTCAGTACTAATTGCAGTTAATATTTCATGTATCATAAGATTAAAAATGTACATTGGGTCATCCCCCAGGCAGAGAGATACACAGAAAGAGAACACTCATGGGTAAAACAGTTCACCATCTGCTTCATCGTTATCTGCCAAGTCACAGTCTGAAAAGATATCTCTGTTGCAGAGAGGAATACCGTGGCATTTTCAGACACCAAATGCAGTAAATAGAGTTTGCTTCTTCTGCAGATATCCACAGCTGTGCTTTGCTTGAGTTATGCTTGGCTTTTAAATTCGAGAATTAAATTAAACTGGCCGTGTTAACGTAAAATTTACTCTCATAATTAGCCTTTTTTTCTAATTCAAAAATACAAAAATGCATTTTTTATAAATGCAATGCCCATCAGAACTGGTAGCTGTCACTGTACAACTTAAGGTCAATTTACCTACTGAAAAATCATAAGACAAATGAGTGCATGGTCTGTATACAAACGAATACAGTGTGTATGCTTGATTTGGCAATCTATATGTGGAAAGTAATCTGTGTGTGTTCATTGATGTTTTTGTCTTTGTTCATGTTTGGACATTTTTTAAAATGTGTTTTAAAAATTATTTTGGAATAACAGCAGTAACATTATGGATTTTTGAACCTTACTAAATCTTCATTGGTGCAGCTCAAACAATACACCCATGAACAAAACAAACATCACTGCTTTAGCATCCATTCTCAAACAAGCTGTACTGGTGCTGAGGCAACTGTCTTTTAACTCACAGTCACCCAAGCCAGAGAAACCCTGGAAGAGAGGGCAGTGCAGACTTTTCCTCATCCATCCTATATTTTATGATCGGACAATGTCCTGAGTAAAGGTAACACAATGCTTTTTCTTTTCCAGTTACAATACAGATCTTAAAACCTTCATTGCTGGCTGACTTAATTCAATTGTTTTATCTTTAAAAATTACTAAGCATTAAATGAGCCATGTTTAATAGAAGTACTTCATACTCAAGCTACTCACTCTACTGCGCCACAGGAGGAAACACAAGCTAACAATGACATTCTTTTTCTCTGTGGATATCAACCCAAGACAGATAACTTCAATTTTTATTCTTAGGGATCTAGTCAAGTGGTTTGTATTTATGGTAGCATGTGCCTGCATTTTACAGCTGATACTTTTCTTGTTCTTTTTGGTGGAGCAGACTCTACCCCAATAAAGAGCAGTTATATGAAAATTTTACGGTACTTTGCCTGATTGAAACACACAGCTAACCACGATATTCTTTTTCCCACTTTGATATTCAATCCAGCACTTTCTGTCGATACTAACCCAATACAGATATCATCCATTTTTATTCGAATAGTGAATAGTGAGGGATCTAGCCATGCAGTTTGTATTTATGGTACAGCATTTCGTGTTGTTTTGGTGGAACAGATTCTACTCCAATAAAAAAACAGTTATATAAGAATTTTATGGTAATTTGCGTGATTGAACGAGGCCCCTAGTAACCATTTGCCAGAACAGATGTCTGTTAGAAATAAAAGTCAGATGTGTGAACGCAGGGTTGGAAGTGACTGCACCCGGCTCCAACTGCCACATCACCCTGGGACTGTGACCCACTTTATTTTGTGTTCAGGAGACATTGGGACACACCCAGAATGAGCTGCTTAGTTTAGTCCATTGTACTATATCCACACTCCAAATATTACGCACTGGCTGTAATTACATTTATTGTCAACAGGTTCTATGAAAATGTGTTAGGTTAGCTGAAATAAAAAAAACAATTACATGGAGTTTATGAGAAATATTTTAACTTAACAAAAACATTTAATAAACAAATAAGCAAGCAAGCAAGCACATGAGCTGCCAACTTTGAGATAAAATAGATCTGAATGTTGGACACTGACAAAAGATTTGACAAGGCTTTTAGGCCTCGTTTGGAGATGTTCGGTGACTCACAATCTGGAAAGACAATATGGACAAAAGTCTTGGGACATTATTACACCAACAGGGACTCTAAGATGGGGTTGTCCCCCCTTTGTGGCTATAACAGCTTCCACTCTTCTTGGAATGCTTTCCACAAGATTTTGGAATTTCTGTGGGAATTTGTGCCCATTTATTCTGTAGAGCATTTATGAGGTCAGTCACTGATGTTGGATGAGAAGGCCTGTCTCGCAATCTCTGTTCCAGTTAATCACAAAGGTGCTGGATGGCGTTGTTCAAAATGTCATGGTATGCTGAAGCATTAAGATTGCCCTTCATTGGAAATAAGGGTCCTAGGTCCCTTATTTCCAATGCCTGAAAAACAGGTGTGTCCCAATACTTTTGTCCATAGAGTCAGTACAGAGGCACTACTAATTGGCTAAATATTATAAAGTTTTTCAGAACATTTTTATACAACGCTGAAAAGGGCGAGCAAGAATTGAGTCTGAGGACACAGGCTAGGGGTCACCCTCACTGGGATGGGATCAGTCTGTTTTGTTGTGGAAAGAGACACACGGAGCCTCTACGAAAAGAGAAAGACTAGGTAGCAGCAGTCACTGAAAAACACGATCTCAATGCATTTCCCTTTCTTTTCCTTTTTCCCCTGAGACAGTTGCAGAGAGGGTCGGTCTGAGGTTTTTTTTCCCACGCCATTCCCGGGCCCCTCTGTCTGTGTGCGCGCTCCCGGGAAGGGGGTTGGGGTTTAGGAATGCGCTCGTGAGCGCGCACAGCACACGGGAACGCGCGGCGGGGCGACAGGTCTGAGCTTCAGCAGGAGAGAGAGAGGGGAGGAGGAGAAGAAGGAGGAGAAGAAGGAAGGAAGGAAGGACGGACGATGGCAGATAAGAAATGACAAGTTTGCTCGGAGGGAAGAAGTGGACCGGCACTGTAACGTGACGGAGGGACTTCAGGCCGCTTGTGAGGCTCTGGACACTTTACTTTCACAAAACTACTTGCGACTCGACACACGGGTCCCTAACCGTCCAGGGTTCGTAAACACAGACACAATGCTCTTTTCTGTATGTTTGACTTGTCAGGGACAGACGAGGCTGGTTTTCCATGAGCTTTGCTAAATATTGTTTGTTTTTGATCTCCTAATGTTGTCTAAACACACTTTTTAAACTGTAGCACTAACCTAAGCTCGCTACGACGCGTGTTTTGTGCAAACGGGACTCTTTTAACGCGTTTTACTGCTCGAGTCGTGTCCTGCTTGGGAAGGCTGGTAGCTTAGCAAGACAAGTAGCCTAACAAATGAAGCTCAGTGTAGAGCAGAGCAAAGCAAACTCAGACTGTTTCCACATCTTCAGACACTCTTTGTTTCTTTTTTTGTAGCAAGCTGTCGTCTGTTTGAGAGAATGCGACGGAGCAGCTTCGCACCACTTATGGCATCGTGCGAGTAAGATAAAGGACATTGGATACTCATAGACTGGATCTGGAAGTCCCGCTTGGTCCTTTTAGAAGTTCTCTACTGAGAGAGAGAGAGTGAGGGGAAAATGATCAAGGCTGAGAGTAAAGGAGAGAGGACTTTAAGGAGTGCCTCTCCTCATAGAAATGCCTACAAGTCGGACTTCCACGCCATTAAATGCTCCTTTGATGGAGCCAAATCAGACAGCTCCCCCAAGTCCTATGCTAATGGGTCCAGTGACCCCCGGGAAGACACGAGGGGGCGACCGTTTGGAAACAGGGTGAACAAGATAAAGAACATTTTCCTGCAGATGGACAACCAGCAGCAACAGCAGGAGAGTCAGGAGGTGAAGCCCACTCTAAAAACAGACTCGTCTCAGGTCTCCTCTCTGCCAAAATTCTCCGTCAGCAGCCACAAGAGTAGCTTGAGCAGCCCCACCAGCCTAGAGCCACCAAATGCAGACAAGACCCCGAAGGGGGAGGACAGCGAAATAGACAAAGCAGCTTTGGCAGAAAAGTTCTCAGTGACTAGAAAACTCTTTGAGAGGGGAATAAAGGAACAGCCTGCTGTAGAGAGGCCAGCTCCGGGCAAGGCCTCCAGCCGTGTGTCCCCAGGGAGTGTGTGTGAAGAGGGGCGAGTAGGCAGGAAACCCATGGGGGCTTCCAAAAATAGCAACATCATTATTAAAACAGACCAAAGTCCTACCTCACCGGAAAGAAGGGTGTCAGAGGAGGAGAAGAAGGAGAATGAGGACACAAAGCCGGCCACTAGATTACTAAATGCAGGTCCCATGTCCAGACGACTGGAGAATTTCATGGCAGATGGTGAGAATGAGGAGATGGTGAGGGTATCAGCCAAAACTCCAGACAAGGTGTCTAGCCCTCTAGAAAGATCGGCACCCACATCTCCTCTAATTGACAATGCTCACAAACCGGCTACAAATTTTAGTGACCACTTTCAGAAACCAACCTCACCTAAAAATGATTCCAAACCACTTCACTCACCTCACAAAACAACCTCAGCAGCCAGTGACTTTGTATTCAAATCCAGCTCACCAGTCTCTCCAGCACCCCACACACCCACCTCCCCTACAGCTAAAGGCAAAGATGAGCCCCTTTCACCCACTGCCCCTTGCCCATTCAAACGTTCATCTTCGTCGAGTGATGGTTTTACTAAATCACGCGTAGGCAGTGAGGAAACCAAACCCACTCTTACTTCACCAAGGGATCAAAAGCCTTCACATTTTTTCAGCAGTTTTTACAACAAAGTCAAAAGCACAGAGACAGCAAAGGGTGACTCTGGTCTGGTGCGAACTCCATCCAGGGACAAGCTACCTCCCCAGTCCTCACCGAGCTTGGATCCTGCTGGGGCTGGAGTGGTCCGGGCAGAGCTGGTGGTGGTCCAGAATGAGTCATCAGAAAGTGAGAATGAGGTTGACACTGGGGATGAAAATGTATTTGAGGAGGAGACACTGAAAGTGGAACTTAAACCTGAGTCACCCAAGGATATCTTGACTGGAGCACCTTTGACTGCATCACCTCAAGAAGACCTACAAAAGGTCACAGATGTAAAACAACAGGAGGAGCGTGTGTGTCAAGCACCTGAACAACATTCAGATGAGCGGAGAGAGGAGCAAGCAGAAAAGGAGAGTGTCGAATGTTGTGGTGAAGAGGAGGAGGAGGAGAGGGAAGAGAGTGAACAAGAAGATCAGGATGAATCTGGAAAAACATCTCCAGTGTTCTATAGTTTTGAGAATGCGGCCTTTGTGGATGATAAAGAGGCAGAGCGTGTTCAGAACAGGGATGATGAGCAGGAAGAAGAGGATGAGGAAGATGAAGATGATCAGTCTTATGAGGAGTATGATGAAATTGCTGGTCTCTCAGAGGATGAAGATTGGTCACCCAGGAGGAAGATACGCTTTTCTAATGCACCAATACGGGTAAGCATGACCGAGAGCAACAATATGACCTAGCATACTACTCTGATTAGACAATCACATGTGCTTTCATTTAGGGCTGTTTAATGAAACAGCTGTGTCTGGATTTAGAACTGAAAAGCTTTGGGGATGTTTCTGATGTTCTGGCGTACTGAGTTGGAGTACAGATTGAGTTGAAGTGGTATGGGGAATATTTCTGAAAACCTTGAACATAAGAGATGACTGTATCTCTCAGCCTGTTTACAACATCCTCTCTTTCTACTTTGCTCGTATTTGCCATGAACAGTTTGAATTCAGACTACACAGGATGAGCCAGCATAATCAGTGCAGCATATGGTACTTATTCACTCCACTGAACGTCTTATTCATACATGGCCTGGCTGTTTTATTTGGATATTTCCTGTCGTATTTTTTTTTTCTCCTTTTCTGAGTAAGCATTCCAGTTTTCACTCATGCCATTGCTGAGGCATTTCTTTCACACTTTTGGCTGTTAATGATCAGCTCATGTTTCTGTTTGTTCTCAACTGTTGGAGGAATTAAGGAAGGCAAGAGCAACAGCAGGCGTGTGGTGCCAAACTGCAAGCAGGTACCTGTACTTGTGGATGGCATTCCACAGTACAAACAGGTGTGGTAAATGTATGTGTCTCTGTGTATGTGGGGAGTTGAGTGTCTCTTCCACTATCTTTCCATCTCACTAGGCAGAAATATGAAAAACACCTCTCTCAGTGCACTCGTTATTAAGCACGCTGCAGGTTTAGAGTATAGTCGTTTGTTCAGGCAGGTACACATTCAGAATAAAGTGCAGCTACTACTCAGTCAAAAACTGTTTCTGAAACTAATGGCAGCAGCTTTTCCATTTCTTATTCAGTTTACATAGATTCTCATAGGAGTTTTCTTTCTGTGTATAAGAGACTTTATAGCTGGCAGGTATTTACAAAATCTTTTTAAAGCAGGAGAAGCACAAAACAACTCAGTAATTTGGCCATTGTTTGTGTGTCTGGAGTGTCAGAGCTTAGTGCAGGACGTTATTGCCCATCTCATCCAGACAGATCCTGAGAAAGACGAGGTTGTTCTGAGGTCAGCTTACGGCTCAAACTGACCACAATTCAAGAGCTTCTGAAATGCTGTGATGAGAAATCACAGTGTGCTAACAGGGCAAGGTTTGAGGAGAAGCTCTGTCTCACTCCCCATAATGAACATCTTACTTGCAATGATGAAACACATCTGTTTCTCTCTCTCTTTCTCCCTCTCTTTCGCTCTCTCTCATTCTTTCTCACTCTTTCTTTCACTCTCCTTCTTTCTCTCTATCTCTCTTCTTTCTCTCTCCCTCTTTCTCTCTGTCTTTCCTTATCTCTCTCTGTCTCTTTCTCTCTCTTTCTTTCTTTCTATTTCTCCTCTCTCTCTCTCTCCTGCCTTTTTCTTTATCCTCCCCCTCTCTTATATTGTGAAACAGGGAGATTGGGCAGATTCATTGTAAACATAAGATCTTGTCTCAGCCTGAGAGAGTTGCTCTTTTTGCGTCAGACAGCATGACTGTACCTCAGTCTTTGAGATTGCTTAAGTTGTGTCCCATTGCTGGGTGTCTTCACAGAACACTTTTAGTGGTGTTAAATATGAAATATAGTCTTGCAGGTGATTAATACAAGATTCAGTTGTTTTATTAGGCAGGCTCATAAACAAGTGTTGTTAATATTTCGTTTGTAACTTTGAAAATATTTTGGCTGAGCCAACGTGGAGGCCAGAAGCCCAGAAGGTCCAAATAATATTTAAAACAGTTTTTAAAATCCAGCAGCTTTGGCAGTTAATGTTATAGAAGGCAGCTGTTATGGTGTTCTGTCTTCTTACCCACTTAAACTCAGATTAGGAAGTAAGTTTTTGTAATAAGTGTTAAATAAGTAACTAGTTATACACTAGTAGTTTTTGATCCATGGCTGAGAGAGAGGTTTTCATTCTCACTGTACTACACAGGACTGGGTCTGTGATAAGATTGTGAAGCTTAAGAAAAAAAACGACAGGATCAAGCTACTTGAGACACCATTAGATAAAGCATAATGTCACACCTTGAATGCATTTGTTTCAAGATTTTTGCAAAACAAAATCTAGGGAAAAAAAACTCTGAACAGGCAACAGAAACATTAAATGTGTTTTTGTGGAAGATTTTTGCCATGGCATACAGTTTGTCACTGGAAATCCAATGCTGGATTACTGCTGTTTTTTTTCCGTTGTTTTTTAACAAGAACTTTCAGACTAAGTGCTTGAGGCTCAGTAGTTTCATCTCTGGCTGTAGTAGAGGAAATCCAGTTTACTGTGGGATTGGGTAGCTGTGCTACTGTTGCCAACTCTCAGAGCAACCTGAGAGAGTGTGTGAGTGTGTGAGTGTGTGAGTGTGTGAGTGTGTGAGTGTGTGAGTGTGTGAGTGTGTGAGTGTGTGAGTGTGTGTGAGGGAAGGGGAAAAGTTTTGTTTTGTTAAACACCACACAGGCTTGGAATAATTCCACGACGCTCTGGATGGCAATTTAGAATAAACTGCAAATTAGCTCTTAACAATCTCCAAATGATGCATAATTCAGAATAGAGGAGGGAGTACAGTTTGTTGATAAATTCACTGATTGGCCATAACATTAAAACCAACTGCCTAAAATCGTGTCCGTCCCCTCTCTTGCCTTTAAAACAGCTCTGGCTTGATGAGGCAGGGATTCTGCAAGAGTTCCGAAGGTGTGCTGTGGTTTCTGGCACAAAGACGTCAGCAGCAGATCCTTTAAGTCATCTAAGTTGTGAGGTGGGATGTCTATGGATCAGATCAGTTTATCCAGCACATCCAACAGATGCTCAATCAGATTGAGATCTGGGGAATTAGGAGGCCAAGTGCTTCACCATGAACTCTTTGTCATGTTCCGTAAACCACTCGAGCAATTTGCATTGCAGCTGGTAGATTCCACAGGCTGCAGGGAATACCACTGCCATTTTGATGTTTAGGTATGTGGTATGTTAAAGTAACATTGTGTCTGTGGTTACACAGCAAGCTGTAATGCACTGTGTCTAAGGCTTGCTTCTCACACCTTTGGGTGTCAATGAATCTGTCTCAGGTTTACTGTTTGTCTTAGGAAAACCTTTGGTTGGGACTAACCACTGCAGACTGCTACATGACCTTGTGCATTTTTTCTTCTTCCAAATTTAAGAACTGACTGCTTACTTGATGCCTAATAGTAAGATAGATGCCACCCCTTGACAGGTGCGGTTGTAATGAGGTAACCATTATTCATTTCACCTGCGACTGTTTTTAATGTTGTGTCTGATCGGTGTGGTGTAAGCGGTGGCAGAGTTTGAGTCTGGTATTACTATTAATGTACTACCCCAAAGCATCTCAAATATAGACTACACAAATAGCTGGCAGCATTCCTTACATGATTATGGTTTAACCATATGTTAGATACACATTACTGTAATATTAATATCAAACATTTACTTGCAGTTGTTCAAGTCGCAATCATCTCATTTTGTTCTCCTGTTCTGTCGTTTCATTTTTTGACTCTGTGCGCGCCACTGAGTGAGAGAACAGACCATGAACACACACAAGCAGGCAGCTCAACAGGTTGCTGGAATTCTCATCCACTTTCAGATGTAGAGTGCTGTTGAAATTATATTTAGCAGGGTTGCAGGCTGTGTACTGTGTGTTCTTCCTGTTTAGAGAAACTATGTATGCTCTTGATTGGGCATGAACTTGTGGGCCAGGCTATTGTTTTGTGTGTGTCTGTGTGTGTGTGTGTCTGTGTGTCTGTGTGTGTGTGTGTGTGTGTGTGTGTGTGTGTGTGTGTGTGTGTGTGTGGTCTGTATACCAGATTCATACATTATTGTGGAACTCAAAATGGCAGAACTGCACCTGCTTTTGTTTCTAACTCCACCTACTCCATCAACTCCAGGAAGTTTGCTAGCCTCTCCCTAAAGCCACATAAAAGCCTCTTCCATCTCGAACACATGCACACGCAGCATATGGCATTGTCACAGTGGACACTCGCATGCAGAGGTTTAAGAGATTTAACAATACGAAATGCCACTGTGTGTTTATTCAGGCCAGAGGCAGCAGTGTTACCTGCCTTAGTGACTCAGTAACTCTAATCTGAGCACTGATGATTAACTAGTTTTTGTTACTGCTAGAAGTGATCTTGAGTTTTCCAAACTTTGCCCTCCACTACACGTTGTAGTGTTCTGCCTACTGTAACATGTCATTTATTTAAAGATATAGTTAGTTAAAGAAGAGTGTATTAAAAACAGATGTGCAGTGTAAGGGGACTACAGGACCAGGTTTGGGAAACACTGAACAAGAACTCTGTATGATGCATGTGCTGTAATACTGTTACAGATCTGTCCTGAGGTTAATGATCTGCAATAGAGCTGAATGAGACAGAATATAGGCAGATATTGAAGAAGCAAAGTCATCTTTGTATCTGCAAAAAATATTGCCAATAATGCACCTCTTTTGGTCTCTGCGTTGCCTATGACGATAGAACAGAACCTTACACTGCTATTACAGTTTAAGAATAGTGTACAATCATATGTCATTAAAACATTATAGAACTTACAGTGATGGGAAACAATAATTTAGTCATTTGTTTTTGTGAACAAAAAGTTGTCATTCATAAGCATGATTATACATTTAAATTGACAGGAAAATCACTAATAAATAAAGAAATACGTGTGTGTGTGTGTGTATGGGAGAGATGTAAAAACGAATTCTACATTTTCAACCTACAAAAATCAAAGTAAAAATGTTCTCTACGATTTCACATAGTGAAGGCGAAGTAGCTTCCTAAAGTTCTCAGCAACATTATTTAGCAACACTACATAGCCCTAGCAAAGACGTCAAACAACCTGTCAGTATGAAAAAAATGTATTTAATTTGGGATCTTGATTCCATACTAAATGCAACTGAACCTAAGAACAGTGCTGATTCTCCAGACTGTAGTAGGGTTGCAAAGATCACTGCAGCACTGCAGTGGTAACATGCTGACTGCAGTGGGCACATCGCCCCCTGAGCTTAGTATTTTGTCAATAAGAGCACAGCTAAATGAAGCTCATTTTAGGTCAGAACTGTTAAACACAAGGCTTCTGTACCACACCAGCTGCAAGTAGCAAGCTTTCTGCATCCAGTGCTGCATGAACAACAGGGGAAGGAAGTTTACCGTGGGCTGCATTACCTTAGATGTGTGCACAGATTACTTTAGCATAACCTGTCATGGCATTTGTCACTCACTTTGTTGCTGTCCTATGTGGCTTTTGATACAAAACAAGCTTGCATTAGCTTTATTTGTGATATTGATCTTTTATCAGGGCGGGGCCAAAAAAAATGTTAATGATAATTTAGTAAATAAGGACAAAATCAATAGTTATATTGAGATTTTTATTATTTAAACCCACTGATCTTTTACAGTAACATTCAATAAATGAACAGTTTTATTTGTACCAGAGGCCTTTTCACACCAAGAGTTTTCCAGACACTAATTCTCTCTTTTACATGAGGTGGTGATTGCTCGTGGTTTGTTCTGTTGTGTTTGCAGACCTGCATATTTCTATCCATTAAACTTATGTAAAAAGTGAAAAATGTTTCTAATGGCACTTTCATTGTTTAGCCTGCTACATTTACTCTCAGGCCTGTCCATTGCTGTATGAGTAAACTGAGAGAGAAAGATAAAAAACAAAGTACATTTAGTTTTCATGGTTGTATTTGGTAATTATTAATAATTTGATAAATAATCTCAACTCAGAATTAATAAGATTTGTGATCTCAAAGCAAAAAAAAAAAATCTCTTTTGATATAAAAACATACAGGTTTGGTGAAAGGTTCATGGTATCACAAATACTCATCCGAAGACAGGTGTGCCATGCAAGAATTCTCTTAGACTAATCATGAGAAAGGTAAGAAAGAAGCCACTAGACATTCTAAATACAGTTGCAGGATGACCTGAGAACAGCAGAACAGCCGTTACTTGGAGAACAAGTAGTGAATTTGACCTCATTCATCTCTTTTCCTACACCCCATGCAAAATTCCTCTGCTGAAAAAGAAGCACAAAGGTATGTATTTAAAATTTGCACCGAAGTATTCAGAAAAATCTAAATTCTCTTGGTACAATGTTCTCTCTTCTGACTAAAGAAAAGTCTTTGGCAATAATTTAGTTTATCGTGTTTGTGCATGTGATCTGAAGAAGACGAGACGAATAGTGAGATACAGTGGTGGAAGCATTATGATATGAAACAGCTTCTTTACGAACAGTTCTGGGACAGTACATGTCATTGAAGGAAGCATGAATAAATTAAGAGAATAAGACGTTTTGTAACAAATTACTAATGTTATTAATTTGATGTCTGAATACGTAGTCCAGCTATGTATTTTGGCTTCTTGGATACAAACGTTTTTGTTCATGTTGCAAAGTACAAACTGAAAAGAGTGTGTTGTTGTTTCAAGTGGATACAACCACTGGGGGTGTAGGTATTACATAACCAAGTGTGTCTGAATACTCGCTGTAAATTACAATCAATAGATAAAAGCATTAGGGCTGGGATCGCTTAACAATTTATGAATAAATATGTATAACAGCTATGAAGTGGAATGTATCATTTTGTTAGTGTCCTCTTTTTCGTAAACTGTTTTGTGCTTTGATTTGCGATCTGCAACTCTGCAACTTGCTTTGTTGACACAGACAACAGTGGGAAGCCCTAAGTGACAGTTGCAGGCTAAATAAGGAAAACGCCATCACAAGTTATTTTTAGTCCAGGTGCCTGAACCCTATTGAAGTTGTTAGGACTTTTCTTATTATCACCATTCTGCTTTCCCACTATAGTAGTATGGAGAGCATAGACCATGAGCCGCAAATTTGGAGGAAAGGTGCGGTGTGCCCACCACTAGTTCATCTCCTTGAGCCAACTACATTTGGTTCTTCAGTTCATTTGCACCCTTGTGGAATTTCTTGGATAAAAACATCATCTTGTGGTAAATACTGACCTCATTTACCAATTTTTGGAGGTGTACAATATGCTTTAGCATAAAGTCATATAGTTTGTAAGCCATATCTAATATGACAAATATTTGAACATCTTTTATAATGCTGGTAGTTAAACCTCAGGTTGAATTGAAATTGGCCTGTAGTATCTTCCTAAGAGTTCTTTTACTTTGTCTGAAATGAAGGATTACATTGGTCTCGGCCTATTTTTGTGCATAGACAACTTAGTGTTCACATATGACTTCTGCTGCTTTTGAATTGGTATTATTTGCTGCTGCAGCATCAGCACATTTAGACACTGTAGCATTTTTGCTTTTTGTATTCCTCTTGTATTCCTAATTTCCTTTTTCTCTTTTATCCTTCATTCTCTCGCTCCCCCTCAACTGTTTCATTTCAGAGAGAGACTGGCTCTGACTGACTGTTCCTGTGTGTCTCTGATGTTGTCTTTTCCATTTCCCTATCTCTGCTCCGTCCTGTGGAATGTGTCCAAACCCTCCGCCCTCTCTTGCACTCTCTCTCTCTCTCGCGCTCTCTCTCCCTCTCTCCCTCTCTTCCTCCCCTGAACTCGCGCTCTCTCTCACTCGCTCATTCTACCCTCCACCACTAATGGCCTAAATCCTGGGTCAGAGCCAAACACCTGGACCTAGTGCAGGAGGTGCCAATGTGAATACTAATTTTCTTCCTTATTTTCGGCTTATCATTTTCCAATTTTTCAGTATTATCGCATCCATCTTGTGACTTCTAATTAAGAATTGTAGCTTACAGAAAGAGTAAAGTAGTGCATATTTCAGAAGTATGCACCGTGAAGAACTTTTCAATACTGAACTAAATGAGAAATGCTTTAATGTACATTACAGGCTGTGCTGCATCATGGTACTAATGGCAAAGTAGAATTATTTTATGTTAGTATAAGGCCTACTATGCACTGTGAGGACTGTGTCTCCGTGTACAGTACTGAGGGGTTGTAATGTGAGGAGGAAACGTGTCAATTTCAGCAATGATGTGTGCAGGATGAGGGTGGAGGACACGGAAACCAACCAGAACTGAAAACCTGTGAAGCTCTCTATCCATTCTGCATTGTAAATTTCACTATTGAATTGTAATTTTCACTAGTAAATTTCACTATTAAATATCAGAAATGACTGATTAATAATAAACTCTATGGCTGCTTTGGTAAATGGCAATGTGTGTGTGTGATGGAGAATGAGAGATATCGTACAGTCCAGTGCTCTTCACTCCTTCACACTGGCCTTTTGGTTTGTTGATTTTGTGGCAGCGCTCATGCTGCCAGCTCCCTCAGACGTGGGCTGTGATGTAGTTCTCCTTTCTGTAGCTGCATACTTTAGCTTCACTCTGTATTGCTGCAGAGTTACAACTATCTCTGATGTTGTGTATGTGTGCATAGCAGATTTGTTTTAGTTGGATGTGTGCATGTGGGAGGAACAGGCCTTTGTAGAGGATGAACAGTAATGTTGACTCACAGGGAGGGGGCTAGATGGAAAGGGGTGCAGTGGTGTAGTACAGTGGCTGTAGATCAGAACCAGATGGAGCTGTGGGCTTTTAACCACATCACCCGTCTCTACACACTACACTCAGAATTCAGAACAACCAAACAACCAATTAAAATCTAATGGCAAATTTCAGCCCATGGTACAGATTACCCTATTCTCAATTGAGCTCAGTTTTTCCCACCTCATGCAGTGTTGCAGATGAGTCACCATACAATAGGTAAGGATGTGTTTGTGCTTCTGTAGTCCCAGCAGGTTCAGCAATTCCATATTGTTGTCTGGATTTATCTGTGGACTTGTGTTTTGTAAGTTTGGTTGTACAAAAGAAAGAACCACCTGTGTCTGTGTGAGTAATTTGATGTAAAAATGACCTGAACTTTGATTAAAAAAAAATAAATGCTGACTCTTACTGCGATATGGTGATGTTTACATGTAAATACTTTTGTAAGCCCAAAAAATGACAGATGTCCACTACTACTACTCCTAAAAAGTTTGGAATAAAGAGATAAAAGTTGGAGGTTCAACCCCCCCACACATACACACTTTCTACCATTGTGTCCTTAAGCAAGACGCTTAACCCTTAGTTGCTCCAGGGATACTGTCCCTGTAACTAATGATCGTAAGTCGCTCTGAATAAGAGCGTCAGCCAAATGTCCACTTTATAAGACCAAATATTTGTATGGCTCTAGTATATTTATTATTAACAAATTTTAGAAATAAATGAATTATGGTATAACGATCTTATATCCGGAATATTCAGAATGTTTTCCAGCCAAATCTACCATTTGTGGTATGTACAGTATACTGTACTATGAATGCGGACAGTTATATATTTAATACTTTCAAATATTTATAAATACATTTACTCTTTAAGATCCATTTAAAGATCCCTGATATATATGTATAAAAAATAAACTGGTTTGACAAGGGATTCTGTGTATTAGGGGTGAATAATATTACTATTTTTGTCCTATGCTTAAGTTATTTATGACACCCTCAGCCCACAAGCTGATTCAGTTTACAATATTACATTAAAATATTCCTACATTATTACAATTTATATTAAAAACCTATTTCTGTTGCATAATTTGATAATGACAATGCAGAGTGGATTGTTTACTGGCATTAGATATTTTCAATTGCATTATAATTCTTGCCATTCATGCAATATCTGTTCTCCACGGCGCACTGTCACAATTCCATGAGGAGCAGCGTGACACAACGACTTTGTGATATCACAATGTTTGAATGCATCATCACACTCTTAGTTACGGCTGTCATCAATATTCAGTTACAACTTATGAACAACTAAGTTATAATAATTGCCAAGTTTACAAGAAGCTGATTAAGTGTTGGCCCACCACTATGCCTTTGTCTTATTTTATTTTTATAAATTTAATTGTGGTACTGCTAGTTTTTGCTGGTGCATTTCATCTTATCTTTCACAAACCTCGTAATAATTAAATATCGTGATACATATTGTGTATCGTGAAAATGTCTTCCAGTATCACCATGTTGTACTTTTGCCTTATTAGAGTATTGAAATACTGTGTTGTGAGCTATGCTACTACCTTATTAATTCATTAGCAAATAATCATTTTACATTATAATAAAACTGTGGTCTGTGTGTGTCTGAGAAAAGTGTGAAGCAGGCTGTTTGCTTATTCACTAAGTGATGTCACTTGCTTCACCTGCACATAGAGGGAAAGAAAGGTGTGTGAGAGTTCCGCCTGAATGTAACTGGAGCATGAGATAACCGCTCTTTCATTCTCTCCCTCTTGCTTGCTCTCTCAGTCTGTCTCGTACAAAGAGACACATTTCTTTCTGTGAAGTCTGAGTCTCAACGATTAGGTTACCGAAAAGAAAAAGAACATTGTTCCAATTTACTGAAGTAGTCAGTGGCAACAGGAAAGTCTGAGGGGGAAAAAAAAAAGGAAGAAAGAAAGGGGGAGTGGAGAGGAGAAGAGACAGGCCAAGCATAACCACTGTGGTACTGAGAGTTCAGCCAAAGCCTGGGAGTCATCAAATGCTCATATGCTGTGCTCTTATATTTTCTACAGTTAATTAACAAAATTCTCATAATCAGAGCCTTTCCCCCCTCATTCCTTCACTTTGTCTGTTTCTTTGTTTCTCATTCAGTGACTTTTCAATGTGTGTTTTGTTTAAATTTTCACTGTAGATTGTAACTTAACAGGCATATGTTCTGGGAATTTACCTGACATGAAGTGAAACTTAATGACTCGTAGTTAAATACCTTGTGCAGAAGATGATTGTACCTTGTGTCACTGCATTGCATGCTCTGGCATGCAGGTCTGCCTTTTCTGTATTGTAGCTCTGTGTCCTGCCTGATGATTGACTGAGGGGTCTTTGTGTGTTAAAGCCGTGGCAGCTTAAAGAGAGATGAAAAAGAACTCTTGCTCTGGTATTTGTTCTGTGTGTAAGTGTGTGAGACGCTGACGTTTACACTAAATGTAGAAGATATTTCTTTTTTTTGTCCAAGGTCAGAGAGCTGTACTGCTTTTTAATCTAAGGGAGGAGATGGACTGACTGAAGCAGTACTAAAGGGCCTTGTGTTCAACTGCCTTCCTCGCTATACCACAGAAATGCAAAGTCCTTCTGTCGGTCTCTGCATCAGCCAGTAGATTAGTTCTGCTTTTCACATGAGTTGTGGTTGGAGGCTAGTCTTGTAAATTGGTGTCGATCTAGGACCAGTTCAACTGCTGAAGCTTTGAGTACTTTAGATGCAGACTAAGCTTTATCGTTAGCAAGCAAATCATTTAGCATGCCCTGATTTTAGACAATAAACTGGTCTCGGATCAGCAGCCAAGCGAGGCTCATATACAGACAGACAAAGCTGTGTGTGAGGCTCCTACTGCAGGGCTGTTTTCGTGTACAAGTGGCTTTGGTTCTGGGCTGTTGGAGGATTAGTGTGTAGGTAAAAGGTCCTTTTGCATGCTGGTCTAGAACCAGTTTCAGATCTGCAGTTAAAGACCACAGAGGTGTGTGTGTATGCGTGTGTGTCTGTGTGTGGATTTTTTCAAGTCTTGACATGCTGGAGAAACTCTCCCTCCAACTGAGTGGAAATGTTTACTGAATTACATCATTCCTTTGAAAGCTTCTAAATGTATCTGCTAATCACTGTCCTTTCTTCCCCTTTCTATCTATTCCTCTTATTCTTATTCTTTTTTTTTTCTTTCTTTCTTATGACACATTCCCACTTATTCTTTCTAATGTGCTCTCCATTGTTCATGCTAAGGATGAATTTAATCTATTGAAGCACACAATTTTTAGCAGCTGGAGAGCACTTGGAGATCAGATCGTATTAGAGTGAGAGAGAGTGAATGAGCCTGAGAACAGGCAGTAGAGTAATATTGGCAGGGATTTGTGCCTTGGCTTTTCAGTCTGAGAAGAAAGTTGGCATTTTTAGAGATCTGGCCTCATTAAAGCTTTTTTGAGTTTAATTGCTGGAAACTAACAGGATCGATTTGTCCGAAGCATTTTTTTTTTCTTATTCGACCATCTTCCAAGTACTGTGAGTTTGGAGAGTACAGCCAGTCATGATATGACTCAGTCCAAAAACAACTGCATAGTAAGAGATCATATTACATTACAAAATGTCCCCTGTAACAGAAAGGGTCTTTCTGGCACACACAGTCCAAAGTGAAACGTAGTGAACTGGTCAATCTAAAATGCAAAGGTTGTCTAGGAATCATCATTATTTTGAAAAGTCACCCTACAGCAATGCGATGTTAGTGCATCACCTGTATTAAACTTTAAAAATGTCAAATAAATAATTTAATTTTCTAGTTACAATGAGATTGACACTCGGCACACCCCTCAATGCTTCAGCAATTATGTTTTCAATAAATGTTGAAGGAATATTGTATCTGTCTTTATCTCTGTGATTGTTATGGACAGTAGCTCCTTTAACTGAGCTAAATGAGCTGGTCTTTACGCAACTACCCTCAGTTAGCTTATGAATGTTATGACATGAATGATTATAGGGTTGACTCATTATAAATTTCATTGAGACAGGTAAAAGGTAGGTAATTTTTAAACGTGTTTTTTGTTTTAGTAATAACTTGAATTATGTGGTAGTCATTTTCTGATATTAAATGTTTAGGTTTAAGTTTTAAATGAGTGGTTACTGTTCATAATATTAAAGACTGAGCAAGAAATAATAGGTTAACATGTCTATGCAAATATTGCACTTGGATAAAGAAAATTGTCCTTGAGTTTCCCTATAAATAGACAGTGGGTCTTATATTAGTGTATGTCTTGTCCAGGTCTTTAGCACATATTCAAACGAGGACTATGACCGGCGCAATGACGAAGTGGACCCTGTTGCTGCATCTGCTGAGTATGAGCTGGAAAAGCGTGTGGAAAAGATGGATGTCTTTCCAGTGGAGATGGAGAAAGGTAGGTCTCTTCCATGACTTTGTTAGAAAAGTGCTCTTGAGATGAGTCCTACAAACTTCATGAGATAGAGCAGCACTTTGAATCTCTGGCTTTGGTTTCGGTCCCAATAAAACGTCTGTTTAGGTGAAATGCCAGGACTGAGGTGCTCTTTTCTTTTTACTGTAGGTGACAATGGGTTGGGCATCAGCATCATAGGCATGGGAGTGGGGGCAGACCAGGGCCTGGAGAAACTCGGCATCTTTGTGAAGACCATCACTGAGGGGGGAGCAGCAGAGAGAGATGGCAGGTAAGGCAAGACACTCATTAAAATTGAGTGTCTTGCTCCCTAGATGGCGGTGGATTGGGGAGAGGTTTTCTTCACTTGTAGGATCAGTTTTAACATTTTATATTTCTTGAATGAATTCCGGCTAATTCAGAATTTTCTTTTCCTTTCTTTTTATTCTCTTTAATCCCACATTTAGCTGAGACTGCAAATATGCAGTTGTAGGTATAAGCCCCAGAGAAACAGCAGAAAAATAAATGTCAATTTTCGAAATCTTTTTTGTACTGTTCTGGACTGTTGAGAAGAATGGGCTCGGTCTAGAGCTTGAAAGATAGAAGTGATTACTACAAATTGTCTTGAAGTGACTGCATCAGTTTAGGTTCTTGGTAACAATCACAGCAACCATGTATGTTAGTGGACATAGTAAGGCAGTGGCACGCTCAGAATATTTTAAAGTTTACAAAACTTGTACATCCATTAAGAATGCTTATGGATACGGTGTGAGTCTGTATCCATGACCCAATACAGAAATATTAATTGATATGACATTTTCTGTGATGTGTTACTTGAACATAAGTGTTTAATAATGTTGACATTTGTCTTTTGACAAGGATACAAGTCAATGACCAGATAGTAGAAGTAGATGGCACCAGTCTGGTGGGAGTGACCCAGCTCTTTGCTGCTACAGTACTCAAGAACACAAAGGGAACTGTCCGGTGCGTTCTGATCTCTTTTTGCCCCTGCTACACTAATTATAGGCAAATCGTGTGTGACACAGTGACCGTGCCTAGGAAACACACACGTGGGTCTAGGAGAGATGCTTTTTAATACTGATTAGCTCATGATTACAGTTTACCTCAATGGAATCAGTGTGCTGTGCATCTCATCCATATCACTCTGCTTGATATGTTAATTGTTGGCCACAGGCAAATGAATGATTCAAATACACAGGGTAAATATAAAAACAGGAAAGACATACTTTCCTTATTACGTCATATTAAGGTTAGACTCTCTCCAGGTTATGGCATAGCATCATAAACATGTACTGCCACGTGCACATACACACTCATTCAGACAGACAGTGCTATTACTCCGAGGGTCACTACACATCTTTTAGGACTAAGCAGCGTATAAGTTTTCAAACTGATAAACTAAGGTCGACCACACCCACTCCCTTCTTACTAACCTATGAGCTGTGGTCTGGACAGCTTCCTGATTGGGCGGGAGAAGCCAGGGTCTCAGAGTGAGGTGGCACGGCTGATCAGTGAGACTTTGGAGCAAGAGAGGCACCAGCAGCAGCAGAGACTGGAGGATCCGTATGAACAGTCCACAGAGGAGGTGAGTCAGCAGGGGACAGCTTTATACAAACATCCTTGGAGTATGTCTGGCTTTTTCTGTACTGGAGCTCAGAGCAGTACCATCATGCTGACTGGGTTGCAGTTCAGGAAACTCACTTGAGTTTGTAACTGGTTTTGTCTGAAAAAGCAGCATGGGAATGCCTTCTGTTATGCTTAGGACTGTGTTTAGCTTTATTGGCCAAAGATTATTTACTGAATTACATTTAATACTATAAAGTCACGCTGCTCACATTATTGCTTAATTTTTACATTTTTGTATACCACAGTGTGTTTGAAAGGGGAATGTGGTGTCCAGGTGAACAGAGCCTCTGTTGTGTTAATGTATCCATACTGGCATATTTGTTCCTACTGCAGTCATGTGGATTATGCAAAGTATAATGGCAGTTATACATGTTCTTTTTCCTTGAGCGCTGGTGATTCTACTGTAGCACGCAGTGCTCATCTATAATCTACTTTTGCCCTCTGTTCCATGTTAGGCCTGACAACATACATTATGACTTAGTTTATCGTTATAGTTACATTTGAATATTTTAATACTTGGAGGCTACAATTTGATGATTGAATCATTTCCTGTCCTGTGTTTTCCTTGTCAAGTGTGTCTGAGATTCACTTAGTGATGTCATGTCTGTGTGGCTGTTTCAGGATGAGCACTACGAGGAGGAGGAGGGGGATGAAGAAGGGATTGTGAGCTCAAGTTTTGGTGGGAGGGTAAAGGAGTTGTATGATTTACCTGAGAGTGAGGGAATGTTCCTGCCTTCAAATATGGATGCCACTCACCTTAGCTTTAAATTTAAAGAGGTATTACACCACACTAGCCTTTATTATAAGTTTACATAATGCATTTGATAAAACTAAATTTGTTAAAATTAAATTTACAATATACATTTTTCAGGCAAAGTTTCATTTAAAATTTAGGCTTATGTGCATTCACATAAAGTTCAAATGTGTTGAAATATTTGGTTTAGTCCTGATACATAGTTTCACTAAACTTTCTCTATCACTCAGCTCCAGCTTAAACACAGCATGGCTGTAACTGAACTAGACCAGCTCAATGAGAAGGTACTCTATACACATTTGACTTTCACAGTCAGATTTACAAATACTCTTACACACGTGTATGTGTGCATGTGTGTGTGTGTATATATAAAGGGTTAAGTTTGGGATTCTGGAATATTTAGTTGTAGTAATGTTTTATTTTATTTTTCTGCAAATATATTAACCTTTTTATTTGAATGCTTCCTTGTTAGCTGAAAGAATTTGAGAAAGAGCGAGCAGCGTGGGAGGCACGGGAGGTGCTGCTGGAAAAGAGTATAGAAGAGAACTCTGAAAGAATCACATATATGGAGAAGAACTGGCTGGAAGCTCAGGCTCTCTGCAAAGCCATCAATGAACAGCTGACTAACACTCAGAACCAGTATGAGACACTGGATAAGAAATACAGCAAAGCCAAAAAACTTCTCAAAGACTATCAGCAGAAGTGAGTACAAGCTGCTATAATGTATATTGTTAGTGATGAACCGAAATACTTTTTTATATTATTTGCTGTTTTATATATGCTTTTGAATGAACATAATAAAGCTGGGAATGCTTCAATAGAGAGAATCCCCTCACTGGGAAAGTGAACTTTTTAAACTACATTTTAAACTACTTGCTAAATAATATTAAATACTACACATATTGCATTTTGCTTCCTAATGTGACCACCACAGAAGTTGAGAGCATGAATAAGATTTGTATGGTGTAATGTGGTCTTTTTAGTTTCAATAAATGTGTGTAAAGTGAGTGTTGATGTTTGTGATGATAATAGAGGTTTTTGTATATTTATAGTGAAAATTTTGTAAATGTTATGGAAGGATTTAAAGACAAAATGAATTTTGAAGTTTTGTTTGAAACTGGATAAATTGCATCTATATACCATAATGAATGAACCTACAACGTTTCATTTGATTAGATATTCATACTGACATGGATTGGCTACTGAATTTTGATTGTAAACCATTTTCTTGAGTGAACCAAAGGAATGTTTAGGAGATGTTAGCAGTGATACAGGGTGGAAATGTTTCTTAATTTTGAACCTTTATATCACAAGATATTGGCACAGGCATGTCCTGAGATGTGGAAATGTCAATTCCAATGCCCTCTATGGACATTTGTTTTTAATTTGGGATGCATCCAAAGAGTGTGGTAGTGATGCAGTGTGTCAGATTTTGCATCGACATTACTTGCTTGGTGGCACCACTCCACAAATAAGTTATAATGAGCAAGGGTCACATGCCTCCTCCGACTTGCCATACAAATTTCATATTATTTGGGGAAATGTTTGTCAAGCTGTTGTTCAAAAAGTGCTTTGTGCCTACCTCACTTACCATAAAGAGACATGCCCACTTAAGCATAAGCCATCTGGGTCTACGGGATTATGGATTGGGTTTTTTTTCCCCCCTTCTGAGATCCACTTATAACTTTTGTGTGCTTTTATGTATTAAATTGTCATAATTCATTTTTACATGACCATTTTTCATTTTAGAATTAAACAGGTGTGTAAATTACCTCTGTTCTAATTGGTTTCTCTGTGCATCATTCCATAAGTAGTCTGGCTGAAACATGTTAAAGGGTGAATAAGTAAATTAATGAAAATATGTTGATTTTCATGACTTCACATTTTAAAAGTTTAACAATGGCTACATATTACACCAAACTCGTTTATTAAAAAAGTGAAGGAAGGTTATTTTTCTATTATATAGGCCCTTTATAGTGTGATTTCCATTAAAGAACGATCAAATCAGTTAATATTAAAAAATGTGCTGTAGCGGACTGTGTTTGTGTGTAAATCTGGTGCCGCTCAGTTTTTTTTTTTTGTTTTTTTTTTAAACCAGAGCAGAACAGTGAAGGGGAAAAGTTTTTTTAAATTGCAATTTCTCATTGTCATTAGCATTAAAGTTATTTGTTAGGTTTTAGGTTTTGGTACCTTGTTGCAGACTTTATTTCCTCTTTTACTTTTTTCTCGGTCTGAAAATCCAATTTTGGTATCCAAGATTTTGGTGCATCTGTTTTCTATGCATACAGATGCGCACATTTTCTTATTGTAATATTTTATAGTCAGAATTTGTAGACTTTTCTGACATTTAATTTGTTAATGCCACAGAGAGATGGACTTTGTGAAGAGGGAGGAAGACCTAAAGAAGACTCTGGAGGAAAGGGAGAACTGGTACAAAACTCAACTAGAGGATCTACAGCAGAGAGTGAGGACAGACACACACTGTTAAGCCCCTGGAAAAATATCTCCTTTTTCTACCCATTACTTCTGTCAACCTCTCTCTTTAGTGGATCCCACTGCTAAAGCACTCATATTCACCCATCACTGCTGTTTTAGAGACGCCCTGACCCAGTCGGCTAGCCATCACAATTTGGCCTTTGTCCCAGTCGGCTAGCCATCACAAGTTGCTCAAATCTATACGCTTGCCCATCTTTCCTTTTTCCAGCTCTTGAACTTCAAGAACTGGCTGCTCACTTGCATAATGTATTGCACTTCTTTGATAATTGAAAAAAATCCAATACATCAATGCAGACTAAAAAATAACAAAATTAAAGCACTAATTAACAGACATCTGGGAGGCTCAGTTCACCACAATGCAATATTTCATTGAATGCAATATTGTATTGAACATTTGCATACTTTTAAACAAATGGTCAGTTTTATCAGAGGTTTTAGTTCCTTTAAGCATGGTATTGGTCAGGCCTTACTCTCCATGTCTAATTCTTACTTGTAGGTAGTAGTCTTGGAGTCCCATACGAAGTCTGAGGACAACACAGCAGAGAGCACCAATGAAGGACCAGGAACTTCAGAGAACACATCTGCGGACTCATTTTCACCAGGTAAATTAGCCTCTGTGAATGTCCATTGGTCTTGCAATTTCTCCTCTGTTTGCAGTGGATCAGTATGTATCTCCAAAAACCTTAAGCCATTCTGGCTTTAAATGGTTAATTGCATTTTTTGTTTTTTTGTATCCACTTTGTTTGGCTTAGTTTCTGGTTTTGAAATACATAGGCCTGTTCAAAACACAGAAATCAAAATGAACTATGCATTGAAGTGTTTTTAAATGTATCTACCACCTTGAGGCAGAATCAATAAGAGTTCTTTTTATGTGCTGTACCTTTAGATATGTGCACAGGTCTGGTCTAGATCAGCTGTATAAGTACAATGTGTAATCTGTTGAGTCTCTCTGATGAGTCTTACTGGAACCCAGCAGCTACCGTCTGCAAACATACTTAAGCTAGGATCATGGAGACGACTGTCAAACTAATCCAAAGCCATGCATTGATTCTATCAGAATGAGCTCCTGAGTATTGCACTAAATATGTTACAAGGACCAGATTTTAGTTGCTACATACTAGAACTAGTACCAAAAACAAAGTATAGGCTACCCCATGTAGACTACCAGCTGTCTAGCTGTTGTTAACAGATCCAGAAGATCCTATTGTAATTTAAGTAAGTTTTTCTGTTTTACAAATAAGGCATACAATATTTGAAGAGGGGTGTATTTCAGAGTTCTATCTCATTCTCAGAAACCGACTGGAGTGTAGTTCCTGAGACTGAGCTTTTGGACACCAGCGCCCATCGGGCCAAAGGCCAGCTAGCCCAGAAGGCTAAACGGCAGCCCCCATCACGCAGCAAACTCAGAGAAACCATCAGCTCTCTACCATGTCCTTCTCAGGTCCGCAATACATACAATCCAAATGTGCTCAATTATTTGAAAGGACATTATGTTCCTTAGAAGTTCTTTCTTTCTCTTTTTCTTTAGTTTGAAAAGGATGAGTCTCCAAGTCCTGAGTTTGCTCCTTGTCATCGAAGGTCTATCCAGGAGAGTCTGTCCCTGCCAGTGTCGGGATCTCACCCAGCGAATGGGCAGAAGGAGGAGTCTAGCACTGTCCAGCCTGTGGGCAGCCCCAAAAGTGTCCTAGAGCTCCCTGTCATACCCTCCTCCCATAGAGCTAGTGCAGATAGTACAGAAAGCCCTAACCTCTCCCCACCCAAAGACTCCTCCCCCTCTGGTTTTCTCAGAAACGTCAAGAAAAGAGAGTCCAAAGGAAAAAGCAAGGAGATAAAAGGTACCACATTTTATTTAGCAGGTATGATTAAAAAATAAAATGTTTCTTGTCATAAGGCAGTTGTGTTTGATCTAATGTGGTTCCGTACTTTGCACCATAGACTTTGTGGGAATAAACTTACGTGATAGTGTGTTAAGACACGCCATCTGAATATTTGTTAAATTTATGTTAAAGCCCGTCGTTTATCTTGTCACCACATGGATTATTCTTCAGTAGATCTTCATTATATTCCTCTATTTTAGATGAGTCCAGTGATGCAGCAGGAAAATCTAAAAGACGATTCCCAGATTTTGGGTAGGTGGAGAAAATTTCTTATTTAAAGTGCAGTATATCCTGCATTGTATTTTAGTTTTCCCTTCTGAGATCCACTTAAATTTCTGTGTTAATGTGTCAAAAAATTGTCACAATCACTTCCAGAGGCCTTAGAAAGTCTGGCGGAAAAGGGAAGAAACATGACAAAGAGGCCTTGAGAGCATCACTTGACAGCAGGTAGACAGCGCGTCACTTCAGGCCACTTGTTATTGCAAAATTATTGAAAATTCTTATCCAAACATTATTCTGAAATTTTGTTAAATAATTCTTAATCCAAACTTCAGCCCTTGCTCATAAATCAACTACTGCAGGTTTTTGTTTTTCTTCATTGATTAGACTGCATTTCTCTCATGCAGTGTGTATTCACGTTTTACCCTTCTTCTTGTATTCAGAGGATCAGCAGAGTTACTTGAAGAGTCAGGAGTAAACGTTTCGCCCTCAGACTCCATGACTTCCATTCCCACGTGCATGCCTTTCTCTTGGTTTGGGGACAAGGAAAAAGAGAAGGAGCGAGATCCCTCCTGTTCCTCCAGCAGTCTGCCCTACACTGCAGCAGAGCCCAGTGAACAGCAGGACCGTAAGAACAAGGTGCTTCTACTGATGTCTTCCCTTTCTGTTAGAGCCTGTTCGTCTGTGACAAGGCAATGTTTTTCTCAATTCTAGTGCCCCCTCCTGTAGCAACTAATTTAGTGCAGAGAAGCTAAAGGTTCGGCCTCTTGAAAGGAGAGGAAAACACCCCCCCTCCAATCCAGTACCCTATGCAGAGTCAACACTACCAAAATTGCACTGAAGTTGGTAAACTGATATTTTAGTGCATTTGAAGCTTTAGCTAGTAATTACTGCAACTTGAAGACTATTTTTTAGTTTTGACAGAGGCTTTCATAATTATAACAAGTCTTGTGTTTTATTGATATTTCTAGAGCCATTTTTGGGTTAGTCCTTGCATAGTTTATTGCCTGATTGAAACTATAGTAGCAGTATAATGACTTACGAGCCCATAACTTACTAGTCCATAACTTGGTCTCAAACACACTGTTATAGCTCTCATTCTATGCCTTTGTTAATATGATATAGTTATCATAGTAATCCCCTTTATTGGTGTCTAGGTGTCACCTTTAGTGCCCTTTAAAAAGGAATGTGAGTCTAATCTCCCTATCCTTTTGCATCAGTGTAGAGCAAAATTTCCAACAGGAAAAAAAAAAAAGATTGCTTATTCACTTTTGGCTAGTGTGAACAGGTGTAGGTGCATAAATGTATGGCAGAGAGCATTAGAAGCAGATGTTGAAACTGAAGAAGTACTGTGAGCTCAGATGTGCTGCATTCTTGCCTCACTAACCATATGGTACTCATCATTAATTGGAGAGACACATGAGGAGAAAACAGGGAACGAGGGGGAGTTGAGGAGGAAGAAGAAAGTGCAGTTGAAGGGCAGAGAGAATGAGATGAGCAAAAGGGGCAAAGAGAGAAAGGAGACTGAGACAGAAATAGAATTGAAAGAAGAATAGATACATGAAAGAGGGAAGGAGGGCGGGAGAGCCAGGTGAAGATTTCCAGGCTTAGGTCACAGAAAATCACTACAAAATCGTTTTTTAAAGAACTGACGGCTGGTGGGGCTAAGACTTTTAAAGGTGCGAGGCTTGAGCAAAAGCCTGTAAAACTGGATCTACAATCCAAAGTTCATAGCTGACTTCATTTTACCCTGTTTCCTGGTTATCAGAAATGAGGAGATAATTATAATCTCACTGATGCCTTCACTGACTAACATCCCTTTTTCCAAACAGACAAACCTCTCCTGGTCCTCTCTGTTCAGTCGATCCTTAGATTTGGTACAGTATATTTTCCCGTGACTCATAGAAGTAATATTTTACCTCTAGATCCAAGCTAACAAAATAGTCACTGGTAGAGGTATTTGACATACTAATACAAGTATAATCGTTATTTCTGTTGGATGTATTTAGTGCATGCTGCTACTGGCACCCTTGTGTAGGAGTAGAGTCTTGTCCATATCTAGACTTGTTTTTGCATATCCAGTGAAATCTGGTAATATGCATGTTTACCTTTCCACTCAAGTGTACTCTTTACATTGATATAGTGACTGAGTACGTTTAGACCTTTTTAGTGTCTTGTTGTGGTGTGTTGTGAAATGTGTTTGCAGTAGTGGTCTAGTTTGTTTTTTTTGTTTTTTGTGCTGTTGTAGTTGTAGAGTTTGTCGACATGTAACTGAGACCCCTGTTAGTTACGCATGCTGATTCATGTTGCTGATTGTCACCCTCTGGACAGTGCTGGCCCTGTTGCATGTTTTACTGTCTTGTTGTCTCAGAATCTTGAACCCTATCTTCACTGAAGGTAGTTGTAAATGTATATTTATTTTAGGTAATCACACACTCGCTCTTTCTTCTTGAGCTAGATGGTAATTTGGCTTTTTCTGTGAATTTAAGGCTCAAAAGATCTCACTTAACCTCTCAAACAAGTTTTAGTAAACATACTTACATAGAGGACCCTATCTAATAATATATAATTGTTTGGTTACAGTGAATTAATGTGTTCTTGTTTGGGTTTTTTTTTTTTTTTTTTTTTTTGGGGGGGGGAAGCTTTTTTTTGTAGATCAGCAGGGCCAGCATGTCTTGACAGTCTGGGTATTTTCACCTTTGTATGACTTGGAGTCACTTGCATTTGAAACAGTTGGCCTAGTTGTTACAGATGTATGTGTGTTGTGTGTTTTCCACTTGTTCCAGAGTTGGTCAGTGCTAGATGATTCAAATCCAGGCAGTCCCAGTTCAGAGTTAGCAGGGCTAGTAGCAGAGCCCAACCTGTCTGGCCGTGCGCACACTTTAACCTTCTCTTCTAATGAGGTGAGTGGCGCACAGCAACCCCACACTGACCTCCTTGTGCTTCTATTGTTTTGAGCCTGCTGGTAAAAGTTAAGGCGAAGGTCAAGTATTATCAGCAGAGGGTAAATCTCCCTTCATAATGAACTCTGTCGTAGTTCCAGGTCTACTTTTTTTTTTGTAAAACTTGTGAGTGAAGTGTAAGGTTGCATGCGTCGTCTGTAGTATTCTTTCTAAGGCCAGAGTAGCTATTGTTGTTTTGTAATATTTAATACAATGTTGCTTGAAAGTTTTTGAACCCTTTAGAATATTCTGTATTCCTGCATAAATATGACCTAAACAGGTTTACATCCTAAGAGCAAGAAGTTATTCTTGGTTATTTATTTACTGATTACATGTTCTCATATATCAGTGATTAGCAAAGGTATGTAAATCTCTAGAATTAGCAATTATTTTTTTAAGACAGTTCTTTCCAGTCAGTGGGATGACAGTCAGGTATGTGTTGGTGTCACGTTTTAATTGAAGATCAATCAAAATCTGATCTTTTCAACACGTTTGTGTAAGCATATCATGGCATGAACAAAGTAGATTTTTGAAGACCTCAGAAAAGAGTTGTGGATGCTCATGAGGCTAGAAAAGTTTCCACAGTCAGGGAGACTGTACAAATGGAGGAATTTCAAGACCATTATTACCCTCCTCAGGAGTGGTCAACCAACAAAGATAACAGCAAAGCGTGTAATAGTCCGCCACATTGTAAATGTTTGTGTTCGCTATCAGGAGAACACAGAGCAACAGTGCTCTCTTAAAAAAAAACAAAAATAAAAAAACCCATTGCTGCCCGTCTGCAATTTCCTAAAGATCACATGGACAATCCAGAAGGCTAAATGTTTTGTGGACAGGTGAGACTGATCTTTTTGGTTTAATTGAGAAACGTTTAGAGAAAGGAATATGGCATAAGAGCCTTATCCTATCTGTGAAACATGACTGTGGTAGTATCATTGTTTGGGTAGGTGGGTCTAGACAGCTTAAATTTTGAATTATACCAGCAAATTCTAAAGGACAAGGATATGTTTGTGAATGGAATCCCAAGAGAAAGTGGATACTGCAGCAAGACAACAACCCTAAGCACACAAGTCATTCTACCAAGTTAGAAAAGAAAAAAGTTATTGTTTTGGAATGCCCACGTCAATGTCCTGACCTTAATCCAATATAAATTTCATGGATGTACCTGATGCAAGCAGTTCATGTGAGGAAAACCAGCAACATCCGAGAGCTGAGGCTGTTCTGTTCTGAGGCATAGGCTGAAATTCCACCAAACCAATGTGCAGGACTGATCAACAGTTACTGGAAATGTATTGTTGGACTATAAGTGTCAATACCAGATGCTGAAAGTAAAGGTTTACACAGTTTTGCCACTTATTAACATCACAGATCCTCATAAATGAATGAATGGCAAAGTATCATCTAATAAAATGTCTCATTTGTTTAATTGGGCGCTCCTTATCTATATTTGAAGCACTAGAAGTAAGAAAATAGTAAAATAAACAGTTTATAAACTTTCAAGCACCACTGTATAAAGTGCATTAGTCAGCAGTGGCTGTTGCACTTAGTATTACGGTTCAAGAAGGTATTTCCTTGTATATTTTATTTGTTTTCTTAAGGATTCTTTGAGAGTGACTTTTCATCTTCTTTTTTTTTTTTTAGGTCTTCTCTTTCCGTATTGATAAACTCTGCATGCCATGAAGCGAGTGCTGTCTGTAATTTAAATTAAGTTATTTACTCTAATGTTTGAGTGCATGATTACTTGAAATGAGGTCTGCTATTTGCACAAAGGAAGCAAAGAACATCTATTCACACTGCATCTGACGTGCACGATACAGGCTTGTATCATTGGTCATATCTAATATTGAAACATTATTTGGAATTTGGTTGAACATCCATGTTAAAGGGAATTCCACTATTCTTCAACACATTTCAATGTAGTTCAATTGTTGAGATGCAAACTTAGCAAGGTGATTTGATGCGAAATGGTGACTTCCAGAGAGTTTTATGGCTCTAATTTCTTTATAGTGGTGGTGAAGGAAACAAGGATTTATGACTTTTACAATGCAAATATACTTTTATTTATCAATCACAGGGGTCCTTTAGGTTTTTATATGCAATGTTAATTTAAAAAATGTTTGGCGACCACCTGGCCTTCACTCACCTATCATAAATGTGTTTTAAAAATAAAACGGACCTTTTAGCAAATATGATGTGTATTTAAAAAAAGGGTATTTATAACAATTTTATGGAATAGCCTTCAGTGTGGAAGCTTTGAAAGGCATTAAATACATCATATGTCTGGTTCCTACCACCACTGCTGTCAACAAGTATGAGCACTCTTATGGACACCTGAATGCTTTAATTGCAAAATATTGTGGAACTTCCCCTTAAATGTTGATATATAGGCTGTTTATCTATATAATTAAAATTTTTGTCTCAAACTGCAGCATCAAGGGACGTGTGTTTTGTGTGTGAGAATTTTTTTTTTTTTAATTATTGTTTTTTTGTTTTTTTGCTTCATCCTCTAGACACTGGATGAGGAGCCCTGCTCAGGGGGGAAAGACTACCATTGGCAGAACCGCCCAATCTCTGAGTGGACAACTCAGCAGGTTTGTCACTGGCTGATGGGCCTGAACATGGACCAATACACTCCCGAGTTTACTACAAAGGGCATTGATGGACAGCAGCTGTTGAACCTGGACAGTGACAGACTCAAAGTGAGTGAATCATATTTTTTTTTAAATCTATTGAAAAGACGTAGATTTCGTAGATTGTATAGTCAGGGTTTAGTTAGGAATTTCGGAAGAAGGGAACCGCTGCCTTAACTTTACATGTTTTTGTGGTGGTAATTGCTGAACTGTCAAATTCACGTTCAGCTTACTGTGCCTCCACTTAAACTGTGTTATAGGATTGCATACATTATAAACTACAAATGTTGAGTTTACTTTAAAATGGGTAAACTGCAACGGATTGCAGTTATTTAAGTGAAAGAAACTCATTATTCTAAAGTAAAGTAGAACAGAATTTCTGAAGTTTGGAAGCAAAGGTTTATATTTCTGAATAATAGTTGCTCAGTTGAAATTTAGTTTTTTTCCTGGAATAGTTTTTGTAAAAATATTTTTGTTTGGAAACGTCAACCTACTCAACTTTATAATACTGTTACTTTACTTTTATCCTTCAGTGCACTTTGTCTTTTGAACCCATTTTGTACACATTCTCTTCAGAAAGCATCCTCTTCAAATTTGTACTGTGGTTATCAAATTATTAGACCATTTGTTTAGATCTAGCAGAAGAACAGAGGTCTTATAACACAAATGTCTCTTCTAGGTGCTTGGGGTCTCAAGCCAAAGTGATCGTGCTTTGATTAAGAAGAAGCTAAAAGAAATAAAAAAAGCACAGGAGAAACTGGAGAAACAGCGAGAGAAACGTGAGAAAGAAGCGAGACGAAGCGGGAGACTACCCGTCAACACCGATTCTGTCTGCTGAGGCCATTGTGTTCTTTCTCTAGGTCCCTTACTCTCTTTCCCCTCCCTCTCTCCCTCCTTGATATAAACTTGTTTGTGTCAAGCAGGCAGCTGACAGCCCTTTGCTGTTTTATTCCGCATTTGTGTGCAGCACACTCTTCTTAAGTATATGAGCACAGTTAGTAAGGCACTATAATAAAGAATTAGTCCATCAATGTAAATAATGCGCGAGACCTCAGACAGAGCTCTATGAATTAGCAGCTCTTCCTAGTCCCCGATAGGTGCAATGAATGAAGCACATTTAAGAATCAAGTGCTACATCTGCCAAGTCCTTGTAAATCTCTTACCTGAAGCCTTAACACTGAAATGGATTAGGTAATGTATGCCATGTCTCTTCAGTCTGTGTTATGTATACTTCTCTCAAAATGGCCACTGCTTTGCTCATCCTTGCTCAAGAACAAATACTAGAAGAAAACTTCCTGATTCCTGTATGCTTTTACAAGTGTACCATTGTTGTATGTCGACAAGACTGAAACCCTTTTGGGCCAGATGCATCGGTTAGAAAAAACTTATAAAACCAGTAGTTCTCACACTGGTCCTTAGGGACACCCAACCAGGTCGGGGCAGCTGGTGGCCTGGCAGTTAAAACATTCGCCCTGAGATCAGAAAGTCATGGGTTCGAATCCCAAGACTGCTAGTGGCACCTCTGTGGTACCCTTGAGGAAGTACTGTCCCCTCACACTGCTCTCCGGCCGCTGTGCTCCTGGCTGCCCGTTGCTTTACTTGGTGAATGGGTTAAAGCAGAGGAAGAATTTCATGTTCTGTGCTGTGGTGTGTTCACATTTGACAGAATGGTCACTTCAGTTCCTGTATTGCTAGTTGTTACAAATGGGGTTAAATCAAAAATATGGATTGTCTGGGGATCCCTGAGAACTGGTTTGAGAATCATTGTGTTCGAGACATTTTGAAACATCAAGAAGAATGTGATTGTATTGAGCTGGCTTGAACTGGCCAACTGGATTTTTATTGTATTTGATGAGCACAAAAGAGCAGTTCTTGGCTGTTAAGGGAATATGATTGGACAGTTGGCTGTATAATTTCTACCCACAAATACCACTAATACTGTGGAATGTGTAATGCTTTAAAACATTTAATATCTATTTTATCAAAGGACAAGTGTTTCCTTTGACACTGTATAGACCTTTTTCGCTGGAACTTTTGTACAGTCATAGTGAGAACGTTATATTGTCTTTTTAAGGTTGATCCGGTTTTTAAATGTACAAATAATGTTTTATACATGTCTATTAACTGCATAGCTTTAAGAAAAGGGGAAAAACATTTATTGATTTTAACTTTTGTACAATTTTCTACTGAGTAGAATAGCTCACCTTAGTCTTTTTGCTAATTACAGAAACAAAAAAGTGAATGTTTAAGATGCTGCAGCTTCTCTTTTTGACTTCATTGGTTATGGTGATTTCTTTCTTGCCACGTTGACCATATACTGCAAATATTATACTGTATATCAGTGATGTATTACCAGTCTAGGGTACAGTATCAAGTTAAAGACTGCAAGGTTCAATTGTTTTTGTTTGAGGAAGGGAGAGTGCAATCAGTTTGGATGTAGAGCAGACCTACTTACTTTCTGATTCATTTGCATTGTCTTATTTTTCCTGCTCTGATTCATTCTGAAATTTAGCTGGACTATTGGCTAAGCCCCAATAGATTCATGTTTGTAAAGGGATGATTTTGTTTATTCAGCTACAGGGCCGTTTCTCCAATCATGTGAGGTCATGATACTCATTAATTTTTCTGGTAAGTGTGTAAGCTGCACCAATAAATTTATTCTCACATGATTTTGGGTGTGTGACAGCATGTTTTCAGGGGGAGGGGGGGGTTCCTGTTGCGCCTACCTTGTAACTGCAGTCGTCCCATTTGATCATTTTATTGACCATATTTATCAGCCACCCTCTATCTTGTCTGTTGGTGTGGTCACTGTTAGTATTCACCAGTATATCAGGCACAGCATATTTTAGTTGGACTGTTAAACCAGCATTGACTATAAGGTGTTTAAAAACCCCAGCAACTCTGGCAAACTGCATAGCAACATATGGGCTATACTGTAATTACTGATGATGCAAATAATGTTCTGCCAGGAAAGTTTCTATATAACAATAACAGATGCTTAGTTACACTGTGACAGTTGCCTGTTAACCTAATGAAATGACTATGGACTACTTGGATTTACTCCCATAGACAAAGATGCCAAAGCTGAAAACCTTTATTTAGGGACATCAGAATGGGTATCAAACAACAAATAGTTTTTCTGTCCTATAATTTAACAACAGTTTTACATTTAATATAAATAATTATGGTGAATTAATGCACAGATCACACTTTCACGCATGTTGTGCTGTTATTTTATATACAAAGCAGCAGGGCAATAATCTCCTTTTCTATAAGAGGAGCAAGAAGTAAACATTCCTTTCACAACTCTACATACAGCTACTTTCAATGCACACTCAGCTGTCAAACCAAGCTAATATAGGAAAAGTACACTCCAAATATAAACTTTTAGCATTAAATGGAATGTAATCCAATTGAAATTTCTTATTCAGATTAATACATTGTATGCTGTAATAGCCTACAATACACTTGAGAAATACTTGAACCTAGAGTGCAGAAATTTCCAATGTGTGTAGTCACATAATTAGCTGAACAATGACAAGACACCACAGTCCACTATGTCTATAAAAAGACAGCAGAATGGCTCACACTTTATATTTTTCTTATTTCTTTTTTTTCCTGCTGAGGTCCACTTGTGGTTATTGTTATATAGTATTTCATATATACAGTAACATTTCAGTTCCACATGTCCAACCTCTTTACTCTTTAAACAGGCTGTTTTGTTACTATGCCCTTAAGACTGATCTGTAAATGAGCTCTATTCTAACTGGCTGTTCTATATTGTGCCTCATTCAGAAAACAATTCAGACTGACCCACTAGCTACAATGTCAGTGCGAATGGGCATGGCTAGACGGTCATTGGCCAGATGAATAAATACATTGGTGTTCATCACAAAACCAGTGAGTTCTACACAGGCTGTTTTTCCACTTTGGTTCACATTGGACTGAGCAGTATGTTTTGAAGCTTTACAACATGTACATCAACTGGAAGAAAAAAAAAAGGAAAAAAAAAGGTCCTCCATGATATGGAAACTTAAGCTGATCCCTTCTGCATTAGCCTGATTGCCTACAAGTGTTTGGTTTCCATGGTAACACCTTACAGAATTTAGTGTGGGCACTCCAAAGAGCTTACGTAGCCCCCCTCATCTTATAACATACATTTTAATACAAGTAATAGTTATGAATAATCCTAAATGATCCTCATCAAAATTGGTTTGTACTACAAGCCTATTTTTCAAAAACACCTTAAGAACAGTATTTCTTACACTGCTCACTCCAAAATTCCAACATAAATCTGAAAGGCATCAAAACTAGGAAAACCACCCAAACAAAAACCGGGCATATATCTCTATTGGAGAAATTAGAGATTGATCACTTAAGCTAATTTACAATGCAAATACAAGTACAATGACATTGTTAATATTTTTTTAAAGCAAAAACTCCCCCATTTAATGAAGCCATAGCTCCTGTTCTGCCTTGATGCTGAGACACAGAGTGCCTAACATTGGACTAAATCATTGTAAATTGAAATTCTTTTCAGCCTAGGCTGCTTCTGAATCCAGACTGAGTGTACAGTGCTCTAAATGCTGCGGAAGGTCGTCATGTCTTTGGGCTCTTTGCTCGGCACACACCAGTCATCTGCCTCGTGGATGGTCTTGTAATGTTTCCATGCTGACTTGTTATAAACTGGGAGCCTTTCTATGGATTCTGTAGAAAGGGCCTAAAAAGAGAGTGATGTGTATCCCCAGTTATAAAAACAGCAGAAAAATTAAATGCCAAAAATGATTTAATAACGATCATCACTTCAGACTGATGCTCTGTATTGCTCTAATACTCTGAAAAGGAATTTCAGCACACTTGCAACCACAGAACCAAATATTAAATGCTCTTATATTTACATGAAATTACTTACTCTGATGTAAATGACTGCATCTGTGCCATAACCCTCAAGTGAGTATAGCATCAAATCCCCCTGAAAGTACCTTGCATAGAGTCTGGAGATGGGTAGACCATAGCCATAACCAGCCTGAAGACAAAATTTTAGTCAATAAGATTAGTTAACGTTTCATAACATACACAGAGACCAAACAAATAATCTTCAATAGTCGCTGAACACTTTCAGTATCGCACAGCAAACATTTATGATGGGTGGATGTTACGTAATACAAAAGTGTGCGTGTGTTTTTCCCCCATCTGTAACATTTTGATTTCTTGCCGTCATTGCTAAACAGCGCAGCCGCAGATGAAACTTACCAGAGGTGCAGCACGAACTGCATCCGTCTGAGGCCGAGGGGCAGTGGAGTAAGTGTATGTGAACAACCTGTCAATCTTCCTCAGTGGGACTCCACCTCCATGATCACTGACCTGTGAAATAAAAGGATTAATATGAAAATGAAGTATGTATAGTCATGATTTGTTGATCTTTCTAAGTGAAAATAATTTCTATATCTACATGGAATAAATAGTCACATTTCTACAAATATTACTGCATGAATACCATTATTTGTAGACACGTTCATTTTATTTACTAAACTGAAATAAAATGCGATACCATTTTCCCCCTTTTGATATGACGATAAATTTCGGGATATAAAAAAGTAAAAGCTGACAATGAGTACCTATAGTGATACTAATTCTATCTAACCTAACTACTTGTTAGGCACCTTTTTTGGTTAAAACACTGTTCTGGGTAATATACTACAAAAAAAAAAAGCAGGCTTTAAGTATTTTCTGGACCTTCATGATGTTTTGTTTTTCTGTGATGAGTGTATAAATATAAAAGTCCACTCACTTTACACTGTACAAAGTGGAAAAAGAAAGAAAAAACAAAACTCTGTACCCAAAAAGTTAAAGTGTTAGAGATCAAATTGCGTGCCTGTACCTTAACAGTCAGATCTTCGCTGCCCAGGGCGATCCGAACATGAACTGGAGGATATTCCATGGCATCTCCATACAGCTCCATGGTGGCTCGCATTGCATTCTGAATTAATCACAAGTCACAACCTTTCAAACATGACTCACTGATGTATCTGAATCAATGTGTGTTGGGTTTTCTTCACAACTGGCATTGTAAAAGAACAGAATCTGAACACATTACCTTGAATAATTCAAATACCATGTGATACAAATGGGATGGCACATAAACGACTGTAATCGGTTTATCAGGTTCTTTAACTGCAAAGAGAATTTCAAACCAAAATAATCATTTTTGTTGCTATCAGAGTCATCCTCTTATCATCTGTAAAATTGCCAATAAGTTTCATTACCATTAAATTCTTCCAGTGTTAATTCTGGTGAATTCATATAGTATCTGTCACATAACGTTCTAGCATTTTCATATGCATCTGCAAAAAAATAAAATAAAAAGCTCATTACTAGAACAGCCAATCAAACCATTGACATTAGTTTGATATTTAGTTCACTCTGGACACAATTATACTTTTAATCTTTTACCTTTAACCACATCCACAACACGACAGTGAGGATCAATACCGCCTATCTGTTTTGGATGAGCTGGGTTTACCCGCACTCGTCCTCCAAACAGTAGAGCTACAATAGGAATAAAGAAGATCTACAAGTGATGCAAGATTATCTATGAGGCACGTTGTTATTACTACTACTACTACTACTACTAATAATAATAACAATAATAATAGGATCTCACTATGCTGGTTAAGGAGCATTCTGATGGAGATTCTGCTCATGTAGAAGCGATCCAGAAAATACTGCATATTCTGGCTGGTTATTGGGTCAGTGCCATAGGTCTCCTTGTACTCAACCACTCCCTGAGCCATGGTGGGCACCACATCATTATGTCTGTTGCGGATCTTTATTACTGCATCTGTGAAACTAGTAACATCAGTGATACGTTGAGAGAGTAGATAAGACTGAGGGGGATATGCAGAAAAATACAATCAAACATACTGTTACGTGAGATAATTCCTGGTGTTATACACATACTCAAAAGTCACTTTTTCATCATTGGCATCTTTGGCCTGGAACTCTAGAATATCCTGGAGACTTTGCATGTACCTGGAGAGAAACAGCAAACAAAAGGCAATGAGCACATGCAGTAATAAAATATAATTCCATGATGGAGTCCAGTCAGTAGAGTCACACCTACCAGCTTTGCACTAGACGCACTGAAGGTGTCTTCAGTAAGTTATCGGGTAGCAGGTTAATCTCCTTCATAATGTTTGCCAACCTCACTGGCAGTTCTTGTCTCAGGAACATAAACGATGTTTTCTCACATGCATTTTCCGACCCTGGTCAAAGAAGACACAAAATTCCAGGCTATTTGTTGTGTCTTGACTATATACACTATAAGTATTGGGAAACCTGACCATTACACCAACAGGGACTTTAATGACACTGCATTTAAATACATAGCCTTTAATATGGAGCTGGCCCCCTTTTGCAGTTATAACAAATTCCACTGTTCTCGGGAGGCTTTCCCCAAGATTTTGGAGTGTTTCTGAGGGAATTTGTGCCCATTTATTCTGTAGAGCATTTATGAGGTCAGACACTGATGTTGTACGAGAAGGCCTGGCTCGCAATCTCTGTTCCAGTTCATCCCAAAGGTGTTGAATGAGGTTAAGGGCTCTGTGCAGGCCAGTCAAGTTCTTCCAAACAGAACTAATAAGACCATGTTTTTAGTATGAAGTCACAAATTAGGTAAGCATTTGCGCTGTAAAGACTGAAAAACCCAGTGCGCATTTTGCGTACCACTTACGTCTATACGTACGTGCATCCATCCATCTATCAGCACCCGCGTATAGTGAAAAACCGCTGTGACGTGGTTAAAAATGCCTAAAAAATGTCTATTTTTATAGTGTAAACACCAAATATAATATACTACATACATACATACACACACACATTTACATCTATATATTAGCATAGTGTACTTTTTATTCTATTGTGATTGTGGTGTCCAATACTTATACTGTATTTACTCTATAAAATACAGTATGTATTATACTGTATTTATTGAAATGATCCTTTTTGAAAACGTGTCTATGTAGAAACTCACCAAAATCTAAGAACTGCTTCATTGAGAGAGGGGACGGGGAGAACCTGGAGTACTGGTCAACCAGCTTCCCGATGGAAACATTGCTCATTAAAGTCCTTAAAATCCTCATAATGGCGGTTTATTTCTGCAATAAAGTTGGGAAAATGTTTTTGAAAATGTTTTTGAAACGTCTACATAGCGCAGATGATTCTGCAGGGGTAAAGAGAGACGTTTACCCCTGAGGGTAACGTTAGCCAACAGATTAGCAAGAGCCACCTAACCACAGCGGAACTGGGCTCTCAGAGCTAAACTTAGACTACAACTGACTCAACATTTAACTGATTACCTTAAGAAAGTCGTCTGAAAGGCTATAAACTGGAATTTCACCCCTCAGCCTGTAAACAGGGCCCTTTACTGGAGAGGAGGTCGAGTCGGTAGAGTCTGTCAGGAGACATGGCTGAAAACTGTCCCTCCTGTGGAACGGCTCGATAAAGTGTCCGAAAACAAACAACTCTAAACTCGGGTGAACTTCCTATCACACACGGGGCAGTCTCTCGTCAGCTGTCACATTTAATTCCAGCAATGAGGTGTAATAAAGTCCATTCACGGGATTTTGTCAGGCGTCCAAACCAGTTTCAATTTGAACACGGCCTGACAGATCTCTCTCTCATTGGCCCCTAAAAACACTCAGAGCCCAGCTCTCGCTGCGTCATCCTGCTGGAAGGCTCGGTTCCAAACCGCCCACTAAGGACACTACATAGTGTGTAAAGAAATAGTACAAAAGTATTAGAAATAAAGTCGGTGTAAGAATGGAAGTTTGTGATGTGGGATGCACCACGGTCTCAAACCTGTAAGATAATATAACCCTTTATAACCCTTTTCAGTCCCAAGGGTGGGAAATTTGCGTTGTTACTGCAGCAAAGTGGACAGAAGAAAGTAGATAATAGAATAAAGTAAAAAATAATGTCAATATATTTAATATGTTT
>JBBJLS010000002.1:15207021-15220007 GCA_037577275.1 Bryconaethiops microstoma | reverse complement strand
GTCTGTGTGATGTGGCAGTCACCACATAAACAATTTCCTCCAGGATAAATAAAGTTTTCTGATTCTGATTCTGATCTGTGTAACAAATAATAGTTAGCACTGACGTTGGGGCAACTGGTGGTTAGTGAGTAGCCCCTGCCATCGGAAGGTCGTGGTTTCGAATCCCAGGACTGCCAGTGGCACCACTGAGGTACCCTTGAGTAAGGTACCGTCCCCACACACTGCTCCCTGAGCGCTGTATTCCTGGCTGTTCACTGCTTCACTTGGTGAATGGGTTAAATACAGAAAACAATTCCGTGTTAAGCTGTGGTGTGTTCATGTTTGACAAATGGACACTTTACTGTAACATCGGTGTGTGTAAAGATTGAGTTTTATAACAGAGAGTCAGTGATGCAGGATTACTTAAAAATAGTTTAGTGTTAATTCAATAAAAAAAATAATAAATACAATAAAACAGCAGAAGACTATTTGGTAGTGAGATAAACATTAAAAACGCGTGTTAAGCTTAGAGCTCTGCCTATCTTGCAGTTTGAGCCTCTGCAGAATCCGTTATTCGTCACAGCTCGTCGTGGACCAGGAAACAGTTCCATGGTTGGTGCCAGCAACAACAACAACAACAACAACGGTTTTTGGAGGAAAAATCAGAGAAACTAACTAACTGGTCAGTCCCTGCATGTTTAAACGAGCCTGGAGTTATGAAGAACATTTATCCTTACACGGCCACTCTTTTATTAATGTCTCCTTTCGGATAATTCCACTTTTAAAGTCAGTTTTGTGGCAGACGGCCACGATGAATGACAGTAGCTCGCCTTAGCATTAGACGATGGTTAGCAACGAGGCTAAAGCTTATTAATAGTTGTGTATTTTGTTTACTTTGGTTTGTTAAATCCAATACATATTATTTATATATTTTGTGTCTTCTTTAGCAATTTGTCTAGTTAGGTAAGTGGTTTAGGATAAAGTTAAAAGAATAAAACCGTGTTAATCTGAGTAGTGGTGTTGTGCTTTGTGAGTGGATTCTTGACTCGGGTGACGCCCAGAAGCTCCCTAGCCTAGTTCAGAGTGTCTTCTCCGAATGACTGTTGATATATTGTCACAGTAGAGCATCTAAAGCAGGGGTGTCAAACTCCGGTCCTGGAGGGCCGGTGTCCAGCATAGTTTGATGGTTGTCCTCCTCAAACACATTCACTAAACCAAACAATTAACTGGCAAGGTGAACCAGGTGTTTCTGAGCAGGGAAATCACCAAAACGTGCTGGACCTCCAGGACTAGCGTTTGACACCACTGATCTAAAGCTTCATTTTTAAGTCGGTTGTTAAATCTCTCTATGATGCTGCTGTACCCAGCTTCTGTCTTGACTACATAACAGCTTGTCAGCTAACCATTGTTAGATGGCTAGCCCTTTCACTTTGCAGAAAAAAGCAAATCAAACTCATGAAATGTTTTTGTCCATACTTCTCATATATATCATTTAGTGGTTAGAAAAATGTAGGTAATAGTTGTGTACATTTCCGGATAATGCAGTTGTTGGATTTATCGACCTAGCTACGGATTCGTGCCTTACTTTGTGTACAGTTCACAGGAGAGGAAAACAAGTATCACAACTTTATTTTTTAAATTTAGTGTTGTTTTTAGTGCACTCCGATTTCTCATCTGTCTTAATCTTCAACTATCACGAGTTGCCAGCTCGCTAGCTAAGTACAGTGTCTTCTCTAAATGGTTGTTGATAAATGGGCACAGTAAAACATCTAAAGCTTTATTTGTAAGTCATGTTTTAGTGCTGGCAGTTGTTATATCTCTTTAGAATACAGCTTCTTCTGCCCGAGTAGCTAACAGTTGTGAGCTAACCTTTGTTAGATGGCTAGCACGTTCACTTTGCAGAGTCTAGAAGATCCCACACTTCTGCATGCCCCACCTCATGTGTCATTTAGTAGTGTGGAAATTGCAGGTCATACATAGTTCTGTACATTTCTCTGTAATGTAGTTGCGGGATTTATCGACCTAGCAACGTATTTGTGACTTGTGTACAGCAAACTCTGTACAATTATCACAACTTTAGTATTTTTAGTGCACTCCGATGTCTCTGGTATCAGGCAGTTGAACAGAGAGTTCATTGTATTTCTGAATCTTTCATAAAATCACGAGTTGCAGCATGTTTTTTCCAAGTGACCAGTCCTGCTGTTATTTGTACTGAAAGTATCCTTTTCCTGGGAAATAAACTCACTTCATAATAAACAATCATTTAAACAGTATTTAGACAGGTTTTACATACAAACCTTCAGACTTTAAAAAAACAAAACAAGTCAGCTGCTTTTTTCAGTATGGGAGATAAAAGCTCTGTGCCAAGAGACAAAAGCACCTCTTGAAATCACCCACTTGATTTAAAAATTTTTTTTAATTTTTTTTAACTTTTTCAAAAGTGTATACTGGTGAGGGCTGGGTATTTGAGACAGAAGAAAAGCATCTAAATGAGTTGAGTGGTGGTCCTTGCTCTCACTGTTGTCTGTACAGTGTGTCTTTGTGACTGGACTCTTAGGAAGTCCTTGTCTGGATCATCTGGAGAGAAATAAGCAGCTTTAATGCTTTGGCCAGGTCACAATGCTAATCTTTGCTGTGCTCTTGATTTTGAATGCTGTTTGGTGTTTTTGTAGTTCATGCAGTCGTTTGAAAAGCTCTAACAATCATAACCATGACTTGCACTGCAGGTAAAGATATACACAAATAAAAACATATACACACATCAAAATCCTCAAATTTTGACTGGTGTATTGTATATGTGAAATCTGTTTGGCATGGTACAGGATATAATAGGTTCAGTAACTGTAAATGATTGACTTCTTGTACACGGAGTAGCTTTAAAAGATATTTAACATTTAATTGGCACTTAATTAACACTTAATTTCAAGCCTTCAGTACAGTCAGTTCATGACTCTTTCTTTTTCTACAGCATCATGTCGGATAAGAGTGAGTTGAAGGCTGAGTTAGAGCGAAAGAAGCAACGCCTTGCACAAATCCGAGAGGAGAAGAAGAGAAAAGAAGAGGAGCGCAAGAAGAAGGAGGTGAAAACATATCTATATATTAAAGGTTTTGAGTGCCCCAAAAAAAGAAAACACCATATTATTATGTCAGTGGGGTAGTTTGTGTTTCCACAGGATTTTCAAAAACTGGTAGTTTGGCTCTGAGCGCTCTGCTGTGGTAACACAGCAGTGTAATGCAGTTATCAGCTTGACTAGCTAAAGTAACCATTTAATAGTTGCAAAATTTCCTGCAGCACAGTGCTAAAGTATAGTCACGCATAAGCCCCTTATAGTGACGTAGGAACACATGACAGCACAAATGGTGAACAATGTGAAAGTCTTTCCCTGCATTTTACCCATTTAACCAAGTGAAGTAATGGGCTGCCACCAATGAGGGGCACCCAGGGGAGCAGTGTGTGGGGACGGTATATTGCTCAAGAGTACCTCAGTGGTGCCACTAGCAGTTCTGGGATTCAAACCCACAACCTTCTCATTGCATGGGCAATTCCCTAACAACCAATATGGTTTTGCTTTCATTTAAAAATTTAAAATAACACAAACAGTATCTTTTCTGACACACCATAAACAAATGTTTATTTGTCTAAATACCATTCTATTTGTTATATACTTCACATTCTCTGTCCTGCTCATGCTGAACTTAGTTATTTATTGCTATCTATATCTATTCTGTTTTTGTAGGTTTTATGTTCTGACCTCCACACCATTTAATGTGTAACAGAAAAAAGAAGTAACACAAACAAACATGGAGCAATAAATGAGCCATGAAAGGGAAACATAGGTCTTCGTGCAGTAAACCAGCTTAACTGACAATGAAAACATGTTGCTGAGCAAAGATTTTAAAATATTTGTATTTTGAACTTACTTTTGTATCATTGCTGCAATCTAGGGAAGCAAAAATCCTGTCAGACTTAGTCAAAGAGTTTCCTTACCTGAAATAACTTGCAGCATAATGTAATATTTCTCTCGGTCTAGAAACTGAAACTTCAGCATATAGGATTGTCATGCATGTGATTGGAAACTCACTTAGTAGCTCTTATAGTGATGCGATGTATAAAAGGAAGGAAAAACATCTGTTGGTCCCGTTAAGTTGCAACATCTGGATTGGAACAAGAACTAGACAAATAGAGCTTCATTAGGCCAGTTTCTAATTTTAGTTTAGTGATTTAGTTGTGTGTTTACATTTTGTAAATGAACATGCTTTTCAGTTTTCCCAATGCTGAAAAACACTAAAAACACAACCTGTTTTTACTGTTACTGAAAAACGTTACTGAAAAAAACAAACAGGAAGCTGGTTTTACTGTGTTAGAGAAAAAAATGTGCTACTGAAAAAAGGGAACCTCTTGGTTTGAAACAGAAAACGTTATTTATTGATCCCAGAGTTCATTTGTTTAAGTATCCTCACCTTACATTTTATTCACAATGACAAATTTTCAAAATACAGATGTTGAAATGTGTTGTTTATAGCTGTTGCATATTGTTTATAAGTATGTATATTTGGGGTAGACTGAGATCTTAGACTGAAATTAGATTTTTGAATTTTAGAGTTCTCAAGTTTAGATTGAGCTCGTGAATGCATTATAAAATACCACCTAATTAAAAAAAATGTATAATGCAAAAAATCTAAAACATACATAAAGAAAAAAACATTGTAAATATGTGTGTCCATATGATAGGCAGAGCAGTTGAAAGAACCTGCAACGCTGCAGGATGACTCTGATCTGGAGAGGAAGAGGAGAGAGGCTGAAGCACTGCTGCAGAGCATGGGAATCACACCTGATGTCCCTGTGGGTAAGACTACAGTTCATACAACTTCTGTTATTTCACCGGACACCGTTCTCTTTTACACCTGTGGCCTGGTCCTGTTTTTGGAGCATGTCACCTGGGTGTTGGATTTGACATTCTCAAATAGGTAACTTTGAAATTGTGTTGTAATGTTGCTCAGTATTATTTTACATGTTTGCTGGAATTTCGGAATAATTAAACATGAAAACATTAACACCTTATTAACACTGCAGTGCGTATTTTTTATGGACAGTTAGCAAAATCTTCGAATGCACATGTCAGTGAGTAATAATGTCATTTCAGAGTGAGACGATGATTCGACTCTTCGAAAAGTTCTTGGAAGCAAAGCAAAGACAGGAAGTATTCCAGACGTTTTTACAGAGTCTTTAAAATTTAAAGCCAACGTCTTTAAAAATTAAAGCAGCATTCAAGCTAAATAGGAATGACTGTTTTCAAGAGCAATAAATAAGTATTAGCATTACTTTAACATTTAAGTTAATATTATGGGTCGGTTTCCCGGACAGGGATTAAGCCTAGTCCAGGATTATGTAGTGCTGTGAATAGAGATTTTCCATTGAAAAGGAACGGGTAGTCCAAGACTAGGCTTAATCCCTGTCTGGGAAACTGACCCTATAAGTCTTTACATTAAGTGCTGCTCAATTCCAATTTTTATATCTTGATAGTTAATGTTTCAGTGACCCAAATCTGTCTTTTGTTTGAAAAAACGTGTTCCTATCATTTCTCAGGAAGGTTTAAAAAGGCCATATATTTTAATGCTGCTACAGCATTTACAGATAGAAATTTGAAGTTAGCCACCTCTCAGAGTTGAAAAGATCCACACAGGTCTGAGATAATCAGTTCTAGGTCTGTTTCGACTATGTAAAGTCAATGTTGCTCAGGAACATGCAATAAATTATTGATTGATTCAGTTCACACAGTGAACACAAGGGGGCAGAAGTGCTCTAAGCTTGACTTTTTATGTGGGTAAAGAGTTGATTTTTGATGTTGATTTGGGATTGATGCACCAGTGGTCACTATGGTAGCATTTAATAAAATTGTTTAATTTGTTCCAGTTCAGTGGAATTCTGAGGAGTTTATTACACTGAATTAATTTCTCTACTTTTATTCAGCAAGTGGTGCATGTTACTAGTAATTGTTATCAGGAAAGGTAATTGCATTACTCAAATTGATAACCCTATCTATGCACACAGCTTTCTGTATGCATTTATGCACATTTGGAAAAAGTGCACATGAATTTGAGCTGCCCGTTTATGCTTCCTGAGGCAGAACGTTTTTGACAAATTGAAAGCTGACACACTTCCACACATCTAAAAATGATTAGACAGTTCTCCCTTTTCCTCACAAGTGTTCTTAGGCCATGCCCAGGCCATATGAATTTGTTCTTAATGCCATACTTGGTAAAATTAAGGGTTAAATATTTTAAATACAATTAAAGCTGAGATGTTGATTTAATATAGCATTTAAATTTTTATTATTACATGTATGTATATTACTTTTATTAATTAATGTGTAGTTTTGTGATTTTGGTAGATTTGTTATTGACAAAAAAAACAATGTTTAGTTATCTGAAAGATACATTTGGATGGGGAATCTTTTTCAGCAACAAAATTAATGCATTTTTTATTTGATTTCAGTTTAATTTTGAAAGGATTGTTCTACATTGTGCTACTGTGAGCGTAATTTAATTATGGACGTGGTTTTCTGAATTGTACCGTAGTTCCTGCACCCATGTCTCCCACTGCCAAATCTGTGGGCACCCCGAGTGAGGCAGGTAGCCAGGACTCAGGCGATGGCACCACAGGACCCAGGTATCACAAACACACCCTCTCTCTTTCTCTCTCTCTCTCTCTCCCTCCCTCTCTCTCCCTCTCTCTGATCTGTAATTGTTAGCGCTGAAGAGGTTCTTGATTGTGGGATTGCATGAGAGACAGACAGTCTGTGCACCAAAAGGAAAATGTTTTGTTGTTTAAAGGCTTTGTGTGTGTGGTTTTGTGTACAGGTTTCAACAGGTACTGCGTTTCTACCTGCATGCTCCATGCTATTAGCTGCTTTTTGCCTATAACTCCGAAATAACTTATGCCACGTAGGAAAACCCCTAGTGCGAAGAGTAAATATTTCTTGTCGGGTAAACTCTGTAATTTGGTCTCTTTTAATTATTGAATTGGTTATTGTAGTCATTTATACATTCAACTGTATTTGGGTCATGATGCTGGACTTATGCCTAGGTCCCAACTTTCTTGTAATCATTTTCATTATTTCTGTCTAAAAAAAGTCCAGTAATAAAACATTCAAAAGTATAAATAAACAAAATTTATGGTAATCTCAGTGATGATACAAATATGTTCTGTTTTGAAGAATCAGAAATAGAAGCAACTGCCATTTTAGTTAAAGTAGAGTTAGGCGTACTCAGAGTGTGATTGCTTGTAAGCTGCCAGAGTTTTGGACTCTGGATGGAAACTCTAACCATTTACACACAGTGCAGCCCTGGGGGCCTGTTTCCCGCCTGAGGCCCTCCGTGTCCACTCATTTCCCTCTGCTGCACCACCGCTTCCTACACACATGGAGGTCATTTTTCTAACCTCATATACACACACTTGTACATCCACTGAGATTCATGTACACCCTCCTGGGGTGCACTCTGCCACACACAACCACACACACACAGAGTCCTCTACTCATATGTTAGTCACGGCGGGGCAGGTGACGCGGCTAGCTGGTAGACACGTTGTCTCCGGCATTAGCTCTTTGAGAGACTTCTCCTGTCAGTCTTGAGTCACACACAGACTTCTGTATGTGAGAAATATACTCTATTCTCACCAGAAACACACATTATGATGCATCTCTAACTCCCTCTAACTACCTTAGGCTAATATGACATGGATTGTTTGTAATGTAGGCAGCATTATTCATTATTTATTCATTACTTTGCTCTCTAACTACTGTTAATGATCAGTGTTAAAAGTTCTTCTAACCATGCTAATAATCGCTAGTAACCTCTTTTCATATTTCTCTCTCTTTCTCTCTCTCTCTCTCTACCTCTCTCCTTTATCTCGTGCTCTCTCATACACCCTCTAATGTTGGCTTGTTGCTGTGACACTAACAGGACTCTCCACTGGGACTCCGATCCTTCTACACTACTGCTTCACTCTGAGCTGGGGTACTGCATCCTCTGCCTCCTCTTCTGCTTTCTCAGTGTCTTTCCTTGTTTCACAACCCAAATAATATTGGAGACCTAATTTAGTAGCACAGTGATTAAAAATTGTTAAAGTTAAATTCAAAACCCATTATTAACATCAGACCAATACCCGCAGAAAATAGTGAATATTGGGGGGGGGAAATGTGATTCTGTAACAGATCTAGCCAGAAATATTGACCTGAAAATACAGGCTAATCTCACTGGGCCGTCTGTGGTCTCGTAGGAAGAATACATGTCTGGAGACAACCTGTTAAAGTTTTTGATAGTGCTTACAAGGGTATTCCCTTCTAAAACATACTTCCAGTCGAAACAAAACTGGAAGTCTAGAAAAACACTGTCAAAACGCTAACATTTATTCTTGAAATACTTTGCTTGAGAGTAGTCTACTATAAACTTTGTTGGAAGAGTATTTGCTGCCTTCTAAAGATGAAGAGTAATCAGGTTTAACTGAACTGTCTTCCCACTTCCCACAAGAGGTAATGTTTATTTTACCATATGTAATGTGACCTCGGCACATGTAACACTAATCTACATGTGTAAGTTTTTTTTTCAGCCATGCTAACTCATGTTACATCCTTTGGCTGATGACAGGTTTGTTGCCACCATCTCCATATATCTGTATTCCGCTATATACAATCCTTTGAAAAATTCATGCTCACTTCGTTGGTTTGCTTTGTCTATGTTGCCACCCAAATTTCACCTCGAATTTCTTGTGGTTGTCCCCAGACATTCTCCTTATGAGGTCACATCTAATAGTGCAATTTCAAGATTGTTTTACGTGTGCATTTGTTTATTTTATTATTATTATTTTTTTAATAGAAAGAAAAACAGGTGGTTGTTGAATTTAGAATTGTAAGATCTATTTCAGCGTAGCACGTTTATCAGAAACTTATCCATTTTGGATTGGAAAAAAAAAATTCTTGCATTATATTTTAAATTGGTAATTAATGTAGAATGATTCAGCTAACACTAGGATAAAAGGGTTGGAATTTAATTTATAAATGTTATGTTTCTCTGTAATGCCAATACAGGTAGATAAAATCTCTGTTTCTGCATTTTAGAAATTTTTATACATTAACATCAGCAGAAAGGAGCAAAATAAATGTTAGCATCACCCTAGAATTCCCACACTGGTGTCCTGCTAGCACTTTTAGGTGTCATCTCATTGGAAATGCTGTAGTTAAAGCTGTGTTATTCTGTTTTTCTAAGAAAAACATTCAGAGTGGTTTCGGTATAAGACATAACTCTGAAATCACTACTGCGTTTGAAAAGTGGTACAGCGGCATCTCTAATTAAAATAAAGATTCTATTGCCTATGATATCCTAATTCCCATTCCAAATGTATTTCTTTTTTTCATGAATTCAAATTTAGTTTTTCTGTTTGTCTATTTAATAACATGTTTGACATTTTGTGATACTTTTAGAGCAAATGTGTTTCCGTCTTCAAATGTGTAGCTTCATATGTGTAGCCGCCCTAGGCAGTATTGCCATTTTGTGAAGTTCTTGAGTCTTGAGTTTGGTATGATGCTCCTTCACATTTTTACCATCCTGACTTTCTTGTGTGTGTGTGTATGTGTGCGCGTGTGTGTGTGCGCGCGCATGTGTTTGTGTGTGTTCCCACCCTGCCAGGCGAGGTCCAGTGAAGCTGGGCATGGCGAAGGTGACCCACGTTGACTTCCCTCCCAAAGAGGTGGTGTCCTACACCAAGGAGACTCAGACGCCCACTATGAGTGAACAGAAAGAGGGTGAGTGCTGGCCATTTAAATGCTTTCAGTAGATCCACACTTTTTTGCTGACATGATTTTACAACGCACTTTTTTCGCCATATGCAGTGTGTTTTGTATTTGCTGTTCCATTTGACTTTTTCAGATCTAACTTATCAGACCCCATCAGGCTTAGTTTATGTAATGTGTCCTTGCTTGTTTTTGCTTTTGTACACTTCTGTATTGTGACTTTTTCCTGCTAATTATAGCCCCTATAAATAGCCCCTGTGTTTTTCACAAACAAATATTCCAGTTTTTTGTATCTTAAAACATAGAAATGAGGCTAGACTTCTCTTATGCTTTAAAGTGATGTAAAAAAAAAATAAAAAAAAATAAAAAAAAGTCATGTAACAATTCATATTCAAGCATTTTTACATACTGGAGGCTAGCATTTTTAGTAAGTGCTGATGTATGCCAGTCAGAGGTCGAGTATGGGACTACTGTGTCTGGTCTGGATACCAGAGAGGGGGAGAGAGAGAGGGGGAGAGAGAGAGGGGGAGAGAGGGAGAGGGAGAGGGAGAGGGAGAGGGAGAGGGAGAGCTTGAGCTTTGGAAATGATCTGACTTAAGCGAGCATGAAGATGAAAGCTAGGGGAAAATTGCGGGGCCTCGGGAAACATAAGAAGCCAAGGAAAGATTAAACTCCCTCATACATACACACACGCACAGTCTTCCTACTCCTGCCCTACGAACGGCAGGGTCCCTTTTGCCAATTATCGTTTAGGATAAGGGGAGGAGCCACGATGTGAAAGAGAGCGATACAGAAAAGAGTGAGAAAGGCAATAGTAAATTGTAGGAAGATTGAAGGATGATATAAAGAAGTGTGCCATGCCTTGCTAATGCATGTGAAGCATGTCAACATATATGTAATTGTGGCTCGTAGCTTTTATGTAGAACTCTCTGCGTGTCTTCAAAAAGCCTCATTCACTGTTTGGCTTGTAGTGATCTCCAGGTCTTCATGTCAAGCACATTTCGGAAGGTAGGGGTGTGGGGGCAGTAATAGCTTGAAGGGATGGGGGGTGCATTCAAAGTTCCTCAGATTGCTCTCTCAGAGTTGCTTTGCATGCATTACCGGGCTTTTGTTATGGTGAAGCTAGTCTCTATTCTAGCCATTTTGAGTTTTGCAAGTGTGTATAAATCTGGTACAGTTAATGCAATGGCATATAGTCGAGTGAATCTAATTGGTGGGTACACCTAAAAGAGCACTCTTCTGACAGCAGTTAATCCTAAAATGTTATACTTCTGAGGGTATTTGATTTTTAAAAAATCACATTTGAAATATGAAAAATGCCTAAGAGGAGAGAGAGTTTGTATTTGCATAAGTCATTTTGCAGTGATTGCTTTTATTTGAAACTGTGGCTAGAAAAAAATTTGAAAAAAGTGAACCCTAGTGCAGTATGAGAAATTATGTTCATGATCATCTCTATTTCTCTGTTTATTATTCACTAGCACTCTACATTTTTCTCTCCCTGTGTGTGTGCTGTGCATATAAAACTTCTATATATAAAACATTCACCTATCAGCCATAAGATAAAAACCACAAGATCTCTGAAAATCTGCTGTGGTATCTGTCACTAATACGTGTTAAGATAAGATAAGATAGAACTTTATTCATCCCGAGGGAAATTCTGTTGTCATAAACATGCTCAATGCAGCAAAGGGAACAAGAGGAATAAAGATATACAATAAGAATTTAAAAGAACCGAACAGTAGAATAGTGCAAATATAATATCAAAATAACTTTAAAAGAGTCACAATAACAATATCAGATAAAATAAAATAAAATGCCTATTAGTGCAAGTGATTTCTCTAGGTGAGTCCTCTAAGGTTCAAACTAGTTTGTCCAGCATCCCACAGATCCTAGGTTGAATTGAAGTCTGGGGATTTTGGAGGTCAAGTCAACACCTTGAACTCTTTGTCATGTTCCTCAAACCATGTGTGCGAGCCGGGGTTTGTGTCTCGGCGTGGTTCCAGTGGTGGTGGTGGGAGGGGTGCGCGCAGTAAGAAGTCACAGATTAGGTACGCATTTGCACTTTGAAGACTAAAAACTGGTGCACCACTTATGTCAACCCCTACGTGTGTGTGTATGTATGTATGTATGTATGTATATGTATGTGTATATATATGTATGTGTATATATGTGTGTGTATATAAATTATATGGACATATATATAAATTATAGTATGCCCTCTCTCTTGTTCAGCCCCTACCCCTTTATTCTCTCTCTCTTATTAAAGTATCCAGACACTTTCTATGGCATCAAAAAAGTGTGTTTAACTGGGCCAATATCTACAGAAAATACCAAACCAACATACCAACAACCTCTCCTTCCATCGTCCCTGCTGCCACTATGTAATCATTTCATCAACTCTTTCGCTTTCCACGGTCTTCTGTCCTTCACTATGCGGACACATAACAAAACGCATTTTTGAATTCTTGACATTGGAAAGCTTTCACGCCTCTTGTCCCTGCCACTCAGACATTCCTCTTTCCCTCTTTTCCCCTTTTCCCTCGCCCTCTCTCTCCCTCTGCCTCTCTCCCTCTGCCTCTCTCCCTCTGATTGAGTGATTTGTCGTGGGCTGTGGAGACAGCAAGGGGGCAGCTCTCTGAAGGTCAGCGGGTGGTATGGTACAGAAGGAGAGGGCACTGTGCTCTGCTATGCCACACACAGACACGGCTGCTTGTGGCTTGGGTTGACACACATGCTGATTAGAGTCCTTGATTTGTACCATTCAGATTCAGTGTCCTTTCTTCAATCTTTTGTCTGCACTGTACTTGTCATCTTGAGAGTATCTTAAAAGCAGAGCGGTCTAATGGGGTTTAAAGGATGCCTAGCATCCTGTGAGGGTCCAAATACTTAATCAGACCCCACTGCCTTTCTTTGAGGAATACATTTTTCATAAGGAAATGAATGTTGTAAATAGAAACTCTTACCGATTATTTTTATTTATTTATTTTTTGTAATCCTACGTTTTCAAGCTCCTTTCTGGGATATTCAAATGAACAAAAGACATAAAGCAACCTCTCTCTGCAACATGGGCTCCCACAGCCCATGTTGCACACAGATTACTATCAATCTATCAATTACAGATACTCCTGATCTAAACTCATTATGTGTATAAAGCACACCTGTCCACAGAATCAGTTTCTTCTATTCCAACCTCTCCACCACCATGGGCAAGACCAA
>JBBJLS010000002.1:15190653-15206921 GCA_037577275.1 Bryconaethiops microstoma | reverse complement strand
TATATATTTATATGTATATATATATATACAGATAAATATATATATATATACATATAAATATATTCATATATATGTATATACACACAAATATATATATATTTGTATGTATGTGTATATGTATATATATATATACACGCACAATGTTTTATATATATATATATACACACACACACACACACACACACATATATATATATATATATATATATGTAGTATCAGTCTAGAAGTTTTTGGAAAATAGTTTTAAGAATTTACATAAAGCGAACAGCCATAATATAGTTACAACTGTGGGGCAATATAACATTAAGGGCTGGGATACATCAGAGAGCAACAGTCGTTTTTTTAAGTTTGTGTGTTGGAAACAGGAAAAATGGGTAAGTGGAAGGATCTTGGTGACTTAGATAAGGGTCAAATAGTGATGACTGAATGACTCTTGGTCAGAGCATCTCCAAAACAGCAGGTCAGGGGGGGCTTTTCCAGCATGTAGTAGTTACTACCTACAAAAGTGGTTCAAAAGAACAGCAGCCATTTAATGGGCACCAAGGTTATGGGCACATTTTGATGCGAGTGTTGAATGAAGGCTAGCCCGTCTGGTCCAGTCCCACAGAAGGGCCACCGGCCATGAAGAGGTGAACCTGGTCTGCAGCAATATTTAGGACGGGGGTATGTTTCAAAAGAACATTCACAGAAATGCCTGAACCCAAGGTTTGACAACAGAACATTACCTAGAGCATCACACTGCCCCCCTGCTATTGTGCATCCTGGTGCAATCTCTTCGCCAGGTAAGCGACACACGCGGCCGGCCACAGGATGTAAAAAAAACGTGATTCATCAGACCAGGTCACCTTCTTCAATTGCTCCATGGTCCAGTTCTGCTTACCTACCCACTGTAGGGACTTTTTGCAGTGGACAGGTCTGCATGGGTACTCTGACTGTGGACATACACAATATTAGACAGGTGCTTTTAATGTTATGGCAGGTTGATGTATGTGTGTGTTCCAATTTGAGTAATTGAAATGTAAATACATTTAAACAGCCATCTAGTATCTTTGTTTCTGTTGTTTTTTTAGAGCATGTGTTGAATAATTGTCCCCTGATTCCAATTTGTTTGTTTTTTGGCCCTCACCGTGAGCCACCCTGTTGCTCTGCCACAAAAACCCCACCATTGTAAGTGTGTCTCTGTTCATCTGAGTGCGGCAGTAAGGAGGGGGATAAGGGTGGAATGTACAGCCTCTCAGTATAGAAGTGCAGCTGTTTGTAGCCGTAACTCTGTACTGGGATTCACACAGGGAAAGGTCAGGTGGAAGTGTTATTTTGGAGCATGTGTTTACGTGCGGAGTTCGTGAGCGAATGCAGTGCCTGCTTTCTAAAGGATTTACATTCGATAAGGGATGCCACTTTAATTATACATCATATTCTGCAGGGATGCACCAATACCACTTTTTTACAAACAGATACGAGTATTTTTATTTGCCGATACCGAGTACCGATACCGATATTTCTTAAAATGGTGTCCATGAAAGTGCAATTAATTTGGAGACAGGTTTTATTTTCTCTTCTACAGATTATGACAAGCCTATAATAAGGCTAAATACATAAAGTATTAACAGAAAGCTATTCCAAGGCAAAAATATACCGTTCATTCTGGTTTTAACAAAAAACTCCAATAAGGCAGTGTTATAATTTATCACGTTAGACAAACTGTAAATATAACAAGAAAAACAATGTAATGTGCTGCATAGTTAACACAGCCAACTAAACAAAAAGTGAGCACATCTATTACTCAGTTAGCACATTTCAATTAAAGAAAGTATCAAAATAGTCTCCTGCTTTCATGTACACAAACCACCACTTAACACTGAACATCGAACATTTCTGTGTTTCAGTTAAAGAAATTAGCACACAATGTTGCCAAATGACTATCACCACACAGTTTTGCATCATCTCTGCATGATCAGGTGTATGTATCTGCTTTCATTCACAATATGTGACACTGAGCTAAACAGCTGCTCGCTGTCAACACTGCTGCATGGTGCTGAGAGGTATCTGCGTGCCATTTTGGCCAGAGAAGGGAATCGCACTTTATTAATATCCCAGTATTGCAAAGGTTTGTCCTCACGGGCCAGTGGGGCCTCTCCAATGTATATCTCTAATAGTGCAGTAAAACCTACAATGGCTGGGCTCAACGCTGCTGATACTTGCTCATTTGCAATTTCATCAAATATTTAATCTAAACTGCTGCTGGCCTGTTCCCTGCGTGGTTTTCTGGTAGGTGACTCATGCTGGTTGTAATCTTCCTGCTTGTCCTCTTCTGCAGCCTCTGCAGCTCAATCATCATCATCTACTTGGCATTTTCTAGCAGTGTTGGTGTTTGAAAAAAAAACACATTTATAACTAAACAGACAAAACATTTAGGGTCAATATGTAGCCATTTGGTAATTCCACAACAAATCCCAGCCAAGTAACATGGAATCTTTTAACGTTCATCTCTCTCAAAAGCAAAAGTCAAATTCAACTTTGTCATTTCTGCTATATACTGTACAGATATACAGAGAGACGAGACAACGTGGCTCCAGTTTACACAGTGCAATAGGAAATAAAGAACAAAGAACAAATAAGGCACACAGAATAAACAATATATAAAGTGGAGTTGACTTTTACACTGGATAAGCAGGTTAGAAACAGTTTCAATGTGAAAAATTCTATATACTGTTTTTTAATAAAAACAGTATTCTTAAAAAAAGTATGACTAACATTTAAGTTTTGCAGATATTTAACAATAGTGGATAACCAGGGTCTGTGCAATATTTTTCAATCATTTGTGTAGAAACAGTTAGTTAGAAAGTGACCAGTACTGTATACATTTAATGTTCAATGGTTGTGTAAATAAGTAGCGGCAGTGCAAAATTATTATATTATTATAGCACATCAGCAAATCGCTACTTGACAGCTGCAGCTAAGATTTCATTGATAGTTGATGCCGAGGTCCTCCTCGGTCTCACAAGATAGAAATCTTAGCAGCACAGTCATCACAGGAATCACGTCTGCTGCCATAGCATCCGAAGAGCTGACTTTTCGTGTCAACTCCTCAAATGGACCCATAACAAATGCCGTCTTCTCCAACACTGTCCACTGGTTAGCCGTGAGTTTGTCCGAGAGATGCATGTATTGCAAGCGCCTGTTTCTGTTCGACTAGGGACTGAATCATATAAAACATGCTATTCCAGCGAGTTTGTACGTCTTGCTAGAGACGTTTTGTGGGCTGATTGATCTGTAACTGGATGTCTTTGAGGCAGGAATAGGCCCAACTGTAGCAGCCCTTGGCATTCAAAAGAATCACAGTGGAGAGTTTCTGACGGGTGCACGTGTTTTATTCCTCTGGAATGTCTTTAAGCAATGTGAAAACTGAAGAAAAGCAAACAAATATTCACTGCTCATGTAAACAATACAAGACCACAGTGAAACGTTTCATACACGTTCAAATTCACCCGTTTAGCAATTTAACTTCAAAATGAATACAGTTCAAAATAGAATATAATAAAATATCACACATACATTATATTCACATGGCTTCGAAGTGCAAATATATATAACATCTTATACCTTGCTCCGCTTATCCAAGGGATGCAAAACTCCCGTGACCACTAGCAAACATGTAGTTAGCATCAAAATGCTTCTCGCAGCGCTTACTCGCACGAGCTAAACACAAATAAAATAAACGCATTTAACAACCATGTGCACAATCTCACATTCAATGTATTATAATGCATAACTGACAATAAATTCCTGTACATACGCTGTCAATTTCCACAGAGGTACATAAACCGAGGGCAAGCTCCTCTCAGTGTCCGCTGCATTGCTACCCATTCCTGCTTATCTCTGTGTCACTGCAACTTATGATTGCCCCGGAACATGAACCACAAACTCTAGTTCTGACCCCGTAACATGAATGAGCCCTTAATGGCTGTACTAGCGGCCACTTACACCAACTATTCTGCGACCCACTGCTGCAGCATCGGCAAACACTTCTCTGAGAGAGGAGGCCCTCATGAACCAAAAGCTGGAGAGTGTGAGCAACACAAGACAGGCTAGGAAGTCCAGCATCAGCCATAGCCTTAATCATATTTTTTGCATTAATCATATTTTTTGAGATGCCCCAGATCTGTAGCATGTCTTTGAGTACATTAGCTATAGCTTGGCTGGTGTGAGATCCCCAAAATGGCTTAGCTTGTAATGTGATGTGGTGAAGCGTAAGACATGGGTTAAGGTTGGTTGATGTGGTCTTGCACTAGCATTGGCAAACTAGCATTGTACTTAGCACTTTGATGAGTCTTCAGATGTTTAATCAAATTGCTAGTGTTAAACAATGTACTTAAAAAATGATCTTACAATCTGCCTTACTCCTGTCATCGTCTTTTATCTTAAAATATTTCCAAATTGCTGACATTGCTTACTCCTCCTATTGAAAAACGTCTACTGGTCCATGGCAGTTTGATGTAGAGAAATAGGATATTGTTTAGTGCATGGTATTGGCAGTTCACTTACGAATATGAGTATGAGTATTTTAATGAAGTATCGGCCTGATACCTGATACTGGTATCAGTATCAGTGCAGCCCTTGTTAAGGGTAAGTTTCTTCCAGTGGAATATATTCATGTTATACATTCATGTTATTCATGTTACTTGCAGGCAACCATTAGGAGTCTTCATTGAAGTTTATTCTCATGTGATGACTCTCCACTCCTTTGTCTTGGTGACTTCAACCTCTCAAATGACACACTATATAACTGTGGTATCCTCAACCTTCTGTCATCTTTTGCTCTGTACCTCAACAGGTCTCCTTCAACCCATAACACATGTAATATTGTCGACCTTGTCTTCACCAGAGTCACCCCTGCACTGAACACTTTGGTTACCCCTCTCCATCTCTCTAATCTTCATCTTTTGTTGTTCACATTCCCTCTCCAGACCTACTCCAACCAACATACCATTGTCTCTTCAACTATGTGCCGGATTCTTCGCTCCCTTTCTCCACCTGTTCTTTCTTTCATCATCCTGACTTCACCTGGAATATCTCCCTCCTGTCCTTACGTCTTGGAAATGGCTAACAACTCTCTTCTCTCCACTAACTTTGTCCAATGTCTTTTCATACTTTACTGAGGCAAACTGACATGCTCTACAATAACTAAAGAGAACTCAGAGCAGTGGAAAGAGCCATGAAAATCATATATTAACTCTGATCTATTCTCATATCATTCTCTTCTATTGAAATACACCACTTTAATATCTGTTGCTAAGCCTACTTTCTTCAAAGCCAAACTAGAAGAATCTGCATTCAACCCTTACAAACTCTTTGCCACTTTTCATATATTGCCATATACTTTCTTCACTTCCTCTTGCATTTTCCTCCATCACTTCTGAGGATCACCTTTGATGAAAAAAGTTTACAAGATCAAACAATCCTTCTCTGCAGTCATCCCTCTAATCCTACTCTAAACTGCTGACCACCCTCCGCTTACCTGCTTTACCCCATTTTACACTGATGATGTTCCTCAGCTCTTGACATCCCTCAACCCTACCATATCACCACTTGATCCGATCCCACTCTCAGATCTTCACCCTGATTCTGCTCACATAATAAGTGGCTCCATGGAACATGGCCTGCTTCCAAGAGCCTTCAAACCAGTTGAAATCACAAAAATCCGCCAAAAAGGCTTAACATCACTAATTTGAACTACAGACTGATATTTCTTATCATCCTCTCCAAAGTTCTGGAGCATGCTGTATATTACCATGTCAACCTATTTCTATCACAAAATAGGCTTCATGACCCAAACCAGTCTGGATTATACAGAAATTCTACATCCAAAACATATCTTTGGGTCTAATACTTGTAATTCTTCTAGATCTTTCTGCAGCTTTTGACACAATCAACAGCAATGGATTGTGTCCTAACTTGACTTTTGGAAATGCTGTCACTTCCACACAAAAAGCACAAAATATAGGTGTTCTCTTAGATGAAGATCTATTTTCATCTCACATTTATGTCAATCTCTCCCAAACTTGTGGGTGCCTTCTTTATAATATCAGAATTTATTCAATCCTTACCACTGATGCCGGTCAGATACTCATCCAGTCACTTTTCATCTCAAGACTGGACTAGGCTGGCCTTCCTCTGAAGACCACAAGAGCTCTACAGGTGATTTTGATTTAGCTGCACGCCTGGTCTTCAATACACCAGCGCCATCTGTTGGCACAGACCATGGATCTCAGCTCGCTCTCTTAGAACATCAAACACAGTCCAACTTGACCCACCTTTTCTTAAAGATTGCATTCATGTATATCACTCAGTATTGCTCTGCCACATAATACGTTTTTGCCATGTAATACATTTTGTTTCAAGTTTATTTTTTGATAAGGGTTGTTTACATTCATTTAAGCACATTGACAGAACTTTGGCTGGGGTGGGACTACAAAAAATGTTTTTTTGCAATAGGGTGGTAAGGTCCAGTTCCTATATATTGTCAATAGTGACATGTACTGACACTAGTAATTTGGATCTATTCAATTTAAGTCAAGTAGAGCTTTATTGTCATCTCAGCCATATACATGAAGCACACAGTGAGACAAAATATCGTCCTCTTGGACCACACTCAGACAGGTCAACAATGAGGGTCAAAAAGATGGGGAATGAACTATCATTAAATCAACAAATTCAGCAGGAGATCAAATAATTATTTCCCCTGCAGAATTTGTAAGCTTGCTGACTTACAAAAAAAATGAACAGTCAATCATTTATGAGGTAGTTTCATTTTTATGGAGAGAGACAGAATGTCAACGAAAAATCAAGAAAAAACATGTTACATAAAAGTTATGAATTGATTTGCACATCATTGAGTGAAATAAATATTAGATCCCCTACAACCTAGCCGGACTTCTGGTTCCCACAAATTGGTTGTGTGCCCATGTTGCACACAGATTACAATCAATCTATCAATTACAAATACTTAAATCGTTATGTGTATAAAGCACACCTGTCCACAGAATCAGTTTCTTCCATTCCAAACTCTCCACCACCATGGGCTGTCTCTCCGACACCAAAGAGCTGTCAAAGGACGTCAGGGACAAGATTGTAGACTTGCACAAAGCTGGAATGGGTTACAAGACCATCAGCAAAAAGCTTGGTGAGAAGGTGACAACTGTTGGTGCGATTATTTGGAAATGGAAGAAATATGAAATGACCATCAATTGCCCTCAGTCTGGAGCTCCATGCAGTATCTTGGCTCATGGGGTGAGGACAATCATGAGAAAGGTGAAGGATCAGCCCAGAAGTACATGGGAGGAGCTTGTTATGGATCTGTAGTCTGTTGGACCACAGTCACTTAGAACACCATTGGTAACACATTACATCATAATGGATTGAAATCTTGCAGTGCCCGCAAGGTCCCCCTGCTCAAGAAGGCACATGTACAGCCAATCTTAAATTTGCCAGTGAACATCTAAATGCTTCAGAGAAGGCTTGGGAGAAAGTGCTGTGGTCAGATGAGACCAAAATTGAGCGCTTTGGCATCAACTCGACCCGCCGTGTTAGGAGGAAGAGAAATGCTGAGTATGACCCGAAGAACACCATCCCCACAGTCAACCATGGAGGTGGAAACAATACACTTGGGGATGTTTTTCTTCTAAGGCTACAGGATGGCTTCACCCCATCGAGGAGCCAAGTGATGGGGCCATGTACCGTTAAATCTTGGATGAGAACCTCCTTCCCTCAGCCAGAACACTGAAGATGGGTTATGGATGGTCTTCCAGCATGACAATGACCCAAAACATACTGCCAAGGTAGCAAAGGAGTGGCTAAAGAAGAAGCACATTAAGTTCATGGAGTGGCCTGGCCAGTCTCCAGACCTCAATCCTATAGAAAATCGGTGAAGCTGAAGCTTCGAGTTGCCAAGCAGCAGCCAAGAAACCTAGAGGATTTAGAGAGTTTCTGTAAAGAGGAGTGGACCATAATCCCTCCTGAGATGTGTGCAAACTTGGTGACCGACTACTTACTGCCATGCTTGCCAACAAGGGTTTCTCCACCCAGTACTAAGTCCTGTTTTGCTTGGGGATCAAATACTTATTTCACCCAGTGAAATGCAAATCAACTTTTATGTAACATGTTTTTTCTTGATTTTTGTTTGATATTCTGCCTCTACCTAAACTACCTAATAAGTTAGAAACTGTCCTTTTTTTTTTTTTTTTTTTGGTAAGGGATCAAATAATTATTTCCCCAGTGTCGTAGCCGGGTGCTGGGTATCATGTAACTTGCCAAACTGAGGTCCAGTCTTAGATGTTTCTGCTACACAAGGCTTCATAACTGTCTGGGACTGTGAACCAGTTACTCTGTGAATATGAACTTTAATTAAAGGTGATTGTTTTAATCATCCTCTCTGGAAAGGAGGAGTACTACTCTATTTTAATCACCAGGGCATGTGAGAGGCCTCTCATATGGAGAGCCTCTCTCTAAACTCAGGCACTCTTAACCCAGCACTCAACTGCCACAACCACAAAACTGCCTGCCTTTCAAAATTAAACCTATTGTCTGAGCTTGAATTTATCATTTACATGAGCATTATTCTCCTTAAAGACATGTATTTAATCAGTCATGAAAAATTAATAATGTGTTGGATGCATCCCTCTGTGAATAATATCTAAGTGATTAAGGAATTGTGACTAAAACGTGCCAATCACTTTGTCACCATGTAAAATGGACAGAAAAATTTTATAAAATTACTTTTGAAGTGTTCTGGAACATAACCCACATAAACCCTTCAGACTGTATCCAGGGTGTGACAGGAGACATGGACTACTGATCTGCGATATTATCTCTTTTTTTTTTAATTTTTTACTTTTAACTGTAAAAAAACCCCCCAGTGATTTCCTGTTATTTTCTTGATCAGTGTCAGATTTATGAATTTTCACAAGAGTTTCAATTTCACAAAATCAGAAAAGGGAAGAAGTTACATTTTAGTGCACTATAGTTTAATTGAGCTGCACATCAAGTTGGGCAATATAACCATAGGTTTTGAAAATATTTTTAAACTGTAAGCCCACAGTTCTAGTGCCTTTGGTTTGTGGGTTTGGTGGCATTAATCTTATTCTTTTTGTTTCTGTTCTGGCCAATATTGGAAAAAAAATATTGCAAAACATTTTAATTTTGGTTTACATAAGTGACACGGCTAAATGCATTTATTTGAGAATATTTTTAGTGGCATCTGTTTCTGTGGACCTGTTTTCTCCTCTTAAAGTGGTTGAGAAGTGCTCCTGACCCACTTCTTTGTGCCCACTTTTAATAGTAAAACCTATCCACACAAGCCCTGCGTAATTAAGCATGTCTCTATAATCAGAATGGTGAAAATCCAATTCGGAAAGCAAAGTGTTGAGAGCGATGGTTTGTTTGCCTAGTCTCCTCGATAAGTCGAAGTGTGGAAGTGAGCTTTTTTGGGGTCCTCTTTCTGTCACACAGACATCATGCACCTGCACTAGAGATCAAAGGGCATTAGTCTTGTACTCGAACAACCTCTGAACCCATGGCGCGTTTGCATTAATATATTGTCCTTCCACAAAAGCTGGTGATTACTCCCTGTGTCCCTCTGCTCCCCTCTCCACTCCACCCAAAAGCTTTTATTCCTTAAATGATACAAAAGCGATAATTGAGATGAGGTGTCGATGGGGAAGGGGATCTGCAATCGGGGTGAATTCTATTAAATGTTTCTCTTCTTTTCCCCCTCCGGCCCCCTCTCTTGCTCTCTTTTTCTCCCTCTCTCTCTCTCTCTTGCTCTTTCTCTGTACACACCACCGCTCACCCTCTTACTCCTGTGGGGTCACCAGGATCACTAGCTTTTCTCCAAATGGCCATTTTGGCTGGCAGGTGCATTATACCCTTTATTTTCAGATTGTCTTTCCGCTGCTAATGCCTGGCAGGTTGATTGCTCGGGCCTGGCTGGCAGAGAAAGGGCTGCGGCATGCGTTCAGGCCCCAGACTGAAAGACACTGATTACTGTTTTCCTCTGAGCCTGATTGAGGCCCTTGAAAGGAAAGATTTTAACCTTCTCCTGTCTATCCTTCCCTGACTAAAGGCCCAATGCACTGAGACGGCCTGTGTCATCAGTGCAACTCTGTAAACTCATCAGAACAATCCCACGACTTTCTCCCCTCCTCTTTCTCTTTCCTCTTGACCCCCCCCGTCCAAGATCTTCCATTGTGGAGGATCTGACAGATGACATTATCATTTAGATTTTTTGGGGGGGAAGGACAAATTTCCTTCAGAGTCTGTATAATCATCTATAAAATGTGACTAATTTCTCTATATGTAATGTACCTGTAATTTTGTGTCTCGGGGTACATGGCATGTTAACTTTTTCTTTTTTCTTTTTTTTTTTTGGCATGACTTTACAATAAGCAGTGGATTTGTTTCAGATGATTAGGATGTGTGTGCACATGCACATCGGTGAAAAGCTTGACGTTTTGTTTGAGCAGTGTGTGGCTTGCCAGCTGGTCAGGGCTACAAGCTGTATTTTGTCGTACATCCTTGCAGTTTGAATAGCAGTCCATGGACCCCCTGGTGTGTGGGTAATTGCACAGGCTTGTGGTTCCGGCGAGTGTGTTGAGAAGAAGCAGTCAGGCAGAAAACCTCAGTGCCATCTCTATGCCACCACTCTCACACACACAATCCCAGCAAAGCCATCTGCCTCACGCACCCCACCCGTCAGCTGGTCTGGCCAATGGGAGAGGTTTAGGGCACCTGCTGCCCGCCCTCCTGCCCTGTCTGTGTGTGTATGTGCACGTATGGTTGTGTCAGTGTGTATGTGTGTGTATTAGAAAGGGAGAGAGGATGCAGCAGTGCTAACAAGTGTAGTCCTTGTTGAATAGTGTGTCTCATTAACTAGCGGGCTGTGGGGGGTAAAGACCCCGGCTGTGTCTTAACATGTCTTAGTTTCAAATGCGAATAGGAGCAGCATTCGGAGATGCGACACTCTGGTGGCAGGGTGGCCAACTGCGAAGCAAACATTTTGAAATGCTTTGTTCTCCCAATGTTGACCTAGTGTGAATACAGTGACAACTCAAACATACCACTCCTCAAAAAACTGTCTGGTGTTATTGCTACATCAGTTTCAGTTAATAGAAATAAGACTCTTCACATTTCCATACTAGACTCATACATTTAGAAGAGGTTTCTTTTTCTGCAGCCATATTTATTACATCACCATACCTAGAGCTGGGCTGTACAGATATTATTTTTGATTGTAATGACTAATGTAATCATGATTATCAATATTCTCACAGTACATTGCAGTGTATAAATACTGAATATTCAAGCAATATCTTTGTTGAAAGACAGTATTTCTCTTTAACTGTAAATGATTTTTTTCTGTTAAGCAATAGCAAATTATTTCCAGCATTGATACTGTCCAGATAATGAGAAACGTTTACTTTGCATGAATACTGTATCAGAAGGTTCTTAAAAGGCTTAAAAATTGTTTTTCGTTGTTGTGATTGTTATGAAATGGAACACTGTGATTGGCAATATTATATGACTGGATCACTTGATGTTTGCACATTAATCTACCTTAGAAAAATAACAATTTGTTTGATTTCTGTTTTTATATGATAACTGTTTCTAATTGGTTTAACTGAAATTTAGGAGCATGTATTGAATGTTTGTTTAAATGTAAATGTTTAGTGACTCTTTTGTCAGTATTGATTTCTTGGCCTGATCTCAAATGATTGCATTCTATGCTCAACAGAAGAAGAGGAAGAGGAAGAGCTGGCTCCTGCAGAGCCAGTGACGGAAGTGGAGAAGGAGGCTCCGGTACAGAAACAGGAGGAAGAAGGTAGGGTCATTGTTTGTGCGTTTTCGTTTTCACAGTCTTGTTTTGTTTTAGGTGTCACGGTAATAAAAGCGTGAAATGTTTTCAGATTATTTTGCCATATTACTGCTTGTAAAATTGAAGCATTGAGGAGTTAACACTCTTTAATCTTCTCTCTCTAGCGCCCCCTCATGAGCTGACTGAGGAAGAGAAGCTGCAGATCCTGCACTCTGAGGAATTCATGGACTTCTTTGACCATAGCACTCGCATCATTGAGAGAGCTCTGTCAGAACATGTGGATGTTTTCTTTGACTACAGCGGCCGCGACCTGGAGGAGAAGGAGGGGTAATAAATTCAGATCACTTTTAATTTAAAAGGTTAAAAAATGAAAAATCTCTTCACACAAATTTCCTGAAATAGCTCATTCTGCATAAGGTTGAATGTTACTGGCTTAACTTCTTTTTTTAGAAGTTAAATATCAGTTAAATATACACATGATGATTAATCTAGGCATCATATACATAGTTTACATCAGCGAAATTTATTCTTAATTTTACTTTAAATACATGATATCTGTAACTGCAAACAGATTTGTGAGCTGGTGTGGGTTTCCTCTCTTTCGGTGATGTTGTTGGCTAATATCTTCCTTTAGTGGAAAATGTTCATAGTGAACCTGCAGCCTCCTTATATATCATTCAAATTAAGTAATCACTAATTAAATTATAGTTAATTATTATTGTAAGTAATCATGAAAGCCCTAGATCAGCGCTTAATATGTTTGTTGTATTAGTGTCTCTGAAATTAAACATGTTTTCTGTAGGAAAGCTCAAGCATTGTTTTCAGATGCTTATTTTAGTGAAAGACATATGCTGTTAAACCCAGCTCTAAAGCATAAGTTGAGACTGTCCCATACTTTTTACCAAAAGTGACTAATGCACATTCATGCGATGTGTTGTTTTTCATGCAGTGAGATGCAAGCTGGAGCGAAGTTGTCTCTGAATAGACAGTTCATGGATGAGCGCTGGTCTAAGCACAGAGTTGTCACCTGCTTGGACTGGTCTCCACAGGTAACTAACTGTAGCCAGACAGAGCTACAGAGGCTTTTATATGTATGTTTTCCATCCCCTGGCTGGAAAAATGTGTCTGGTACAGAACACCTCTTCAAAATGTGATTTTTAATTTTCGTAGTCTCATAAAAAAAAGCAAGGGTATGAGGGTTGCATGTTTGTAGATTTGAGCCATTCAGCATTTTTCATTGTCAACTCTTACCACATCTGTGTCCCATTCTGATTCTGCACCTTTGATACCTAGGCGTTAGCGCTGAAGGAACAATAAACGTGTCCCTGCTTGAACAGTCATCACAAATTACATCACAGTGTGTATTTATATAAAAGAGGCTTGGGCAAATCTATGACAAATAACTTTAAATGTTCAGTATAATTTTTGCATGTAACTCAAAATGCCTCTAAGCTGTCTACATACATTGCATTCATTATAAATGTAAGTTGCTGTTATTTCACATTTCACCTCACTTAAAAAACAGTAAAAGATTAGGCATATATGCTCCTAGAACCCCTTACAACTTTCTCACTGAAGTTTGGGTGTAAGAGTGCTTCATTCTATATTTAGAGTGTGTTTTATTGCTCGACAACCTGAAGGTTTGAGCTTAAAGATAAATGTCACATTTATTTGCTGATTATGTAATAAAAATTGCTTTTTGCTCTGTCAAAACAGAAGCCTGCTCCGAAGCTCAGAGGCATTGCATCTAGTTATGTGTAATCGGCTCAATGTGTTCTGCTGCTTTCTCAATTTCACTCGCCCTAGCAGATGTATACAATCTAAACAGACATGTATTATTGTTTTAGCTGCGGTGGTTTCTCTAGAGGCTGAAATCAGTGCTTTGGAAAAGCATGGCTGAGGTGGAATGATTAAGTTTCTCCATGGGTTGCTCTGCTTTGTGATATGTAAGGCCCAAATGACTTCTGGCACCAAAAGCCATTTGTCACCCCACAGATTGCTCAGAGCTTTGTGTATGTTTTTCTGTACTCATGTTCTCATGAAAAACTAAATGTTTCTTTTGCACTAGGAGATGGAGAGGTGAGCGGCTTTTTGGGTAAAAGTGTAGTTCTACAGTTTTAGTTCTTTTAAATTCTGGCTTGGTTTTAACCACTTTTATGTACAGGGTGTCTGCAGGTGCTTACAAGTCATCCGTCTTCATTTGCCTAAAATTACATTTTCCACATTGAATGCCTTAAACAGAAAGCCCCAAATTAAAAGTATTAAATTGGCACAAATGTTTGTCTTACTTTATTGGATACAGAGAGGTATCCTTTTCTTTTTTCTTTTTAACATTATGTTGCATGCTCATAAATGGATAATGCAGTGTCACTAACACATGCCTGCTGTTAAGCCATCTTACAGGATGTAAGTTAGTGTTTTTATTTTTGGCCATATGGACTGATGAGTGAACAGTATTTTTAGAAAAGTGTTTTATGTACTACATTACATTTTTATGCAATGTGGTATTTGGTTTTCCATGATAATGGTTACTTCAATATACAATAGTAGTTGCAAAAATCTTGAAAATTATTAAATAAAAATTACTAAATGGCTGCAGATACCCTGTACGTAGTTTTAGTGAACATGACCAGAATGAATCCCCTCTAAGGAACAGCTTTGCCTTTTAAGAAGCCTTCAGCATGTAGGGGGGAAAAGAAACATGTCTGAGCAGTAGCCAGGGGCAGTGCTTCCCAGCAAGTCTGCAGCACCGCCATGCTTTCCTCTCCCAGCTCATTTAGTAGTCTGCAGTCTGAGTATTACACTGCTGCACGCTAGCCTCTCTTCACCATCAGTGCTGCTGAGAAAAAGTTTCCCTGTAATAAATCTTGTTGAAGCAGGGCGGTGACGCGTTCTGCCTGGCATCCAAACATGCACACACACAGACCGCAGTAGGAGGGAAGGGGAGAAGTGCCTGAAGGATTGTGTGTGTGTATGTATGTGCGTGTGTTTTTTAATGTTTTTCTGTGTCTGCAGTATCCTGAGCTGCTGGTTGCCTCCTACAACAACAATGAGGAGGCGCCTCATGAGCCTGATGGAGTGGCGCTGGTCTGGAATATGAAGTATAAGAAAACTACACCGGAGTATGTCTTTCACTGCCAGGTACAGGAGGAGGCACCCACCCTCAAAAATCAGCACCTCTCAAATACCACAATGCGTACACCACCCCTGAAACAGCATGCACACATGGGTGGCAGTGTCTCTGACAACCAGGCTCAGAGAAATGCTCCTTTCCTTGCGTCCTCCTCCCCACCTCTTCTCTAATCCCACTGTATCGTTATTACTGTGATTTCACTAAGCTGGTATTCTCTCTCTCTCTTTTTCTCTCTCTTTCTCCTTCCTTTTCTCACACACATACAAAGACACATAAGACTGAATCAAGACTAAACACATTTTGATTTTACTAAAATATTTTTACAAAATAGTTTTTTTTACGTATACAATCTACACTTCTTATGCATCTATACTTTTCTGTTACACATGTAAACAAAAAATTAATTTCTAGCACCTGCTGTTAATGGTACAGTTTACTGGGTTAGTTTAATTGTAATGGTTACATAAAAGTCTGGTAATTTACAGACTAAATATATGTTAAAACAAACTCGGCCATGTGAAGGCCGTACTTCAGATTAGCTAACTCTTGCTCTGTTATATTCACCAATGGATGATTTTATTTGTAAAATATGTTGAAAAAATATTTGTAAAAACCTATAAGAAGAAGAAAGTGACATTACTCAGGGTAAATATGAAAAGATAAATGAAGGTCCTGTCCAATTCCACACACTAGTTATCATTTGCCCAATGACATGATACCACCAACACTGGCAGGGTTAAATTCAAATTTGGGATGACAATGCCAATGTTTATAAAGTTACACCACTCATGAGACCTGGCATGTTCTACTTTAACTACATAAAAAATCCATGTTAGATTTTACCCCGTTCTTCCTTACTATATATGCATGTATTTGGGTGTAATTGTGATTCCCAGCTTGAGATCAGGGTTCAACCTCATCTGAGCTCTACTTACAATACAGTAACATCTTTATTATGCAATAAGCTTGTAGATAATGAGAACTCACACTGCTCGCAACAGGATCAGAAGAACTGTTTTTGAGAAGTCCCTGTATAAGAAAAAACAAAAATTAAAAATTAATAATAATATAATCAGTTTGAATTGTTAGCTACTGTGTGAGCGCTACAGAACTATATCTGAAAATAGTGAAAGGATCGTAAGGTTTCCATTTTCCATTGCTTATACCATGCACAAGATTTACTTCTCATTGTAGGGGTGTGTGTGTGTGTGTGTGTGTGTGTGTGTGTGTGTGTGTGTGTGTGTGTGTGTGTGTGTGTGTGTGTGT
>JBBJLS010000002.1:15172332-15190105 GCA_037577275.1 Bryconaethiops microstoma | reverse complement strand
TGTGTGTGTGTGTGTGTGTGTGTGTGTGTGTGTGTGTGTGTGTGTGTGTGTGTGTGTGTGTGTGTGTGTGCGCGCACGCGTATGTGTGTGCGTTTGTGTGCCCTGAGGTGGTCTTCTGTGGACAGGCTGAGTAGAACCACATGTGTTGGCTTCCAGAGCGGATGCACGCCTCACACACACTATACAGACCTAGGAAAAACTCCATACATACATAAGTGTGAACTTGTTTTTCCTCCCATCGTGTGTATGTGTATATGTTCGTGTGACAGAGAGAGAAAAATTCCATTTTGTTCCCTGTGACAGCTAGAAAAGAACCTTTCTTCCTTCTGTGTGTCTGAGTTGGCGAAAAGCCCACACTGTGTATAAAGGCAGCATTTGGTTAGATGGTGAAGGATTATATTGGATGTAGTGAGGGTTTATATTTGGCTGAGACAGTCAGTGAAAAATCACAGTGGTGCCACAGGACATTTTCCAGTGCAAAAAGCATGTCCGTCTCTTTTGGATGACAAATATTCACTCAGGCATGCGTGTACGTATCCAACTACTTTTTCTTTCCTTTGCTTATGAAAATGTTTGTGCATCCGATGGAATAATACTTTCAGGTCAGTGTGTGTGTGTGTGTGTATATATATATATATGGAAATGGAAGGCGTCCAATATTAAGCTGTGGTGTGCATTCATGTGACAGAGACCTTGGTCAAGAGCCGCAAAAAAAACGTATTAAGAATACTGCTCTGTGGAGGTTTGAGTAGTAGTTACAGCAGGTATAAAATGAACTGAAGGACTTGTAATGCACAGACCTGTGCTTTGACTTTCCTTTTAACCATTTATCATATTTCTATTTATTTTTTCATGTATCTTCTTCCTCCCCCCCTCCTCTCTTTAGTCTGCAGTGATGTCAGCAGCATTTGTTAAATTTCACCCTAACCTGGTGGTAGGTGGTACATATTCAGGACAGACTGTGCTGTGGGACAATAGAAGTAACAAGCGGACCCCTGTTCAGAGAACCCCACTCTCATCCTCTGCTCACACGGTATGGTTACATCAAGAAACCTATAGCAGCAGACTTCTACGCGTTAGGATTGCCTTTTGATTACAACAGTAGCTGCCACATGAATAATGGAAAAAGCTTTATTCATATGGCAGACTGAGCCGGTGTTCTGAGCCATGTGTTCCATATGCTAGATTACAATCAAAATGAGCAGAGGTGATGGTACACTAGAGCGCTCATCATCACTGATGCGTTCAAATCAGTAGACCATAAAAACGTATGCATTTTACTTTATCTGCGAATTGGTAGATTTATTGGACAAAAAAAAATTGTGCACTGGACAAAGAACTGCTTTTAAATTAAAAGTTAATGCATGTGCTGTTTCAGATTTTATTGCATAGAATAAATTGTATCTTCACTAGGTAATCCTGCTTTTCTGTTTATTTTCTATTTGAAATCCATGGTGTTTGCACCATTTACATAATATCAGACTACACAGCGACTCTAGTGATTTGTTAGTGGTTTGGGGGCAACTTTACAACACTAACACTACTCTAACAGAGGTTTATAAATTTTTAACATGTATTCATTAATGTTTATTAATACACCATTAAAATCATGTATAAGTAGTTATATTGTGGAAATAAAGAAATGCAACAATGACCTGTCGCTTGCAAAATAGAGTCCACATTCATCTATACTGTTGAAACACTGATTTTTTATTTTTTATTTTATTTTTTTTTACAGATTTTATTTTGTCTTCTCCTTCAATCACAATTAGACCACAATTAGATCAGATATTTTATATCAGATATAACAGATTGCTGTTGCCCTTTTTATGTATATTTAGTAACTGCTTATTAGTGGTTCTAAGGGCTTTACCACATTTAATATATTCAGTGCACTGTTTTGCACTGTTCATAATGCCTTTATAAGGGTAGTCATATTGGCATGATTTGTAGCCATTCTGTAGATGTTTTGGATATATCCTCTTCTTCTCTATTTTTTTGTTATTCTTTCACTTCCTATGCCTCTTATTATCTGTCACACACACACACACTTTCTTTCCCTCTCTCTTTTTAGCATCCTGTATACTGTGTGAATGTCGTTGGCACTCAGAATGCTCATAACCTGATCAGCATCTCCACTGATGGTAAAATGTGCTCATGGAGTCTGGACATGTTATCCCAGCCTCAGGTACCCAAAATAATCTGCACTTTCATCACATTCCTCATACGTAAAATGAATACATACTGAATGCATACTGTTCTCCCAGTGGACACCTGTCCTCTGTGTGTGAATGTGACGGTGTAAATCAGAGTGTCAGAGAAGTGCTGGGGCGAGGGGGCAGCTAAGGAAAGGTTCTTATTGTACAGTGATGGTTCACTTAAGGGGAAATTGCTAGGGTTGGGGTTTTGGAAGTGCTTCTGGAGACTCAGCCTGCTTATCACATCTAGTCCTAACACGTCTTTGGGCCGAATGTTTGTTTGCATGTTGTAAAATATTTTTTGTGTGAATAACATTACATTTACTTAGTCATTCCAAACGTTTGGCCAAACCACAATGTCAGATTTTAAGCTTTTATAAAGTGTTAGCTGAATTTACATCATCCATTAGGAAACTGTCCGGAGAGGTTATTTGCTATGCTTTGTGCATTTTGTACATTGACGTCACCTCTCTCTCATACAGGACACTATGGAGTTGGTGTTTAAACAGTCTAAGTCTGTGGCAGTCACCTCCATGTCTTTCCCCCTGGGTGACGTCAATAACTTTGTGGTGGGCAGTGAAGACGGATCAGTCTACACAGCCTGTCGGCATGGCAGGTAAAACACACGCATATACGCACACTCACAAAACCTATGGAAGCATTTTTCCAATTGTTTGTTTGCTTGTTTGTTTTTCCCCCTCTGCTAGTTCATTGCATGGAAACAAGAGTTTATACACTTGTTGTTCCTATAATTGGTTTAAATCTGTCTTTTTAAATATAATTCATGTAGTTGTTTAGTGTTGTAGAACCATCCATGATTACAACTATCCATGCATGTTGTGGATCCAAGATTTACTCAAAAAGTGCATTGTAATGTAACATCACACCCTAATATTGTATGGCACGTACCTCATTATTCATATGGTATGCACAGATCTCATGCACACTGGAGGCAAAGCAGTAGAATGTCTGTTTATAAAAGCATTCCGTGAATGTACCTGACTGGTGAGTGGGTAGTGTGTTTTGCCGTGTGTGAATGGTGTCATATTCAGAGCAGTGCAGTTAGTCAGTGAGCTGTTAAGCTGTGTGCTTGTCCTCAGCAGTGATTGAGAGAGCTGCAGTGTTTCCACTTCATTTATGATGCTATGATTATGATATTCTCATCTCAACTCAGCTAATAAGGCAGAAGCAGCTCTCACACTGGCTATTTACCTCTCAGAGTAATGAGCAGCAGGGTGCTACGGGACACACATAGACTCTCATACACAAACAAGACACTGAGTGGTTTGTCTTTGTCATTATTTTTTTGCTGTCACTATAGTATAGCCTGTCCCCTTTACAAATGTTGTGAACTTTTAAATGTCACTGGAAATCTCTGGAAGTATAAATGGGTAACCATTTTTTCAGTGCTGTCAGTAGGTGTTTTTATTTTATGCTTATTAGTGATTAGTACTGCTTCTTAGCTGTATAGAGCCACATTCCACTCCTCATATTTCTCAGGTGTCTTCAGCCTTGTCATTACTGCACTCGAAGAGCATTTGCATCTTCTACTACTGTATCTGCAGGCATTTTTAGCTACAGTTAAACATGTGCTACAAAGTACACCATCAGATGAGCTGTCATATAGTGTATTTAGCAGCACAATTGACTTCTAAGCAATGACATTAAAAACTAGCAAGAAAGAAATTACAGATTACCTTTGATTTGTTTGTACTGTGATCTAATGGGTGGGTAGTGCAGCTAAATCTGCAGATGTAATGCAGATCTGTCCTGGAGTTTTGGAGGGAACAGAAACACACAGCATAAAGCATATTGTTGGAAACTGATACTTGTCTAGTTTATAATGAAATTTAAATATGGTCTTTCTCAAACTGTTAAGGATAAATGTGTTGTGAACATGTTAACAGCAACATGTTCGGTGGTAAATTTTAAGTAACTTCAAACTAGCCTACACCTCGGACAGAAATCTATCAACAACCTATTGTTGTGCTGTGGTCTGTTACTGCTATGCACAATAGAAATGTTTACATTGACCGTGAGAATTGACGATGAAACCATATAATGAAACTATAGACCCTTGAGGAGGTGACAACAAACGTCATACAGAGTCCGTGCATAAGGGGACACACAATCAAGTCTAAGAAATAAGCTTATGAATTGTAAACAGATTTACCTATTTTACGCATATGCTGAGTGAAGACACACATATTGTAATATCAACAAAACATCTTTAATTAATATTTACAGATAGTCTATCTCAGTTCACCTTTTGGTTATGTTTTCACAAATAGTGTCCACAGAAAGAATGTTTAGAACATCCAAACTTGAAATCCTTCTTAAAATCTTCTGCCTTGACTTGGTCTGAAAACACCTGTTGTGATTATCAGAGCTTTTTTGGAATTAAGGTTGTTTACAGTAGCCAACCGCTTCTTACCTCTTTCACAGCATTTCAGCAGTTGTGATAGTTTTATTTCAGTACATTTTAGTATGTATTTAGTATGTATGCATACTGACTGACTTCCAGTAAATATGTTTATTAATTTCACAAAAAAGTCAGTGCTTTGCCAAGAGTAGGGATGCTAAATTCATGATAGATTAGAGGATGTGGTCAGCCTGTACAGTGCTGGTACAGCTTCAACCCCACACATAGTGCAGATGACCTCTGACAGATGTAAGAATGAAGTTTGTTATATATATATATATATATATATAAAATTATATCTTAACATCTACGCTACAAAATGCCTTTACTTTTATTCTGAATGTTTTTTTAGAGCTGGAAAATGGGCTGAGAAAATTTGACAGCGTGAGCAGACAAGTTATTTTGTGAAAAAAATTTTGTGGCGCTCATACCCTAGCAAACATGATCATAACCTGTTTACTGATCATAACCTGTATACCCTGCTGTGTGTGTGTGTGTGTGTGTGTGTGTGTGTGTGTGTGTGTGTGTGTGTGTGTGTGTGTGTGGAGAGCAGCAAAGCAGGTATCAGTGAGATGTTTGAGGGTCACCATGGACCAATCACAGGGATACACTGCCACACAGCAGCTGGCCCTGTAGACTTCTCTCATCTGTTCCTCACGTCTTCCTTCGACTGGACCGTCAAACTCTGGAGCACTAAGGTACTCAACCAGACTGGAACCTCAAAGGCTTAAAAAAAAAAAGGCAGTGTCTTATCAGTAATCATATGGAAGGTGACATTTTATGGTGCAGACCTTGGCTAGGCGTCCACATGAGGGATTAATCTTAGTCTTAGACTGAACAGACTGTCCATTTGTTTAATTCTCCATGATAGAATGGGAATGTAAAAGGTAATAGGGCTGCATGCACATTTTTGGTTCCATTCTGATTGTCTCTGCAAGCCTGTTGTGTTTCTGCAAACTAGTCTGCATACCAGTGACTATTTTCCTTTCTCTCCCCTTTCTGTCTCTTTCTTATCTGTGTTCTGCAGAATAATAAGCCTCTGTACTCATTTGAGGATAACTCCGACTATGTGTATGATGTTATGTGGTCTCCTGTTCACCCTACTCTGTTTGCCTGTGTGGATGGAGTTGGACATCTGGACCTGTGGAACCTCAACAATGATACCGAGGTCTGTCTCTCTCTCTCACACACACACAAACACACACACACATTCACACGCAAGGCAGCTAAGCAATCGTTTAAATGTTTTTAATGTTTTAATGATTTAAAGTAGGAGCCTAAATGCTTAACTGATGGGATTTCATTTTATTGTGTGTAGGTACCCACTGCAAGTATTACAGTAGAAGGGACCCCTGCCCTCAACAGGCTAAGGTGGGCGCAGTCAGGCCGAGAGATTGCTGTAGGAGACTCTGATGGACAGATTCTCATCTATGACGTTGGAGAAGTGAGTACTTTGAAAGAGAAACACCGAAAGGTTTTACCTGTGCTGGCAACATTATGACCGACATGGGAGAGAAAATGTTAACACACAAAAGATTTTACCACGATGTTTAGTGTTCAAATGTTTTTATAGTACTAAATAGTGACTTTTAGTAATTCTTTATAGACCATTTATTGCAATATAGCAGGTTCTTCTCCAGAATCCTAAACTTCTATGTGATGCATCTAGTAATATGCTGGTAGAGTAGCTGTAATTTCTGTGTGTCAGAAACACCAGAATAAAAGGCCAGTGCTAAGAGACTTAAAAGCTAATGCCCAGACCACAGTTAACCCTCTGTCAGTGTGGGGTCCCCAAGGGGCAGCTTCTCCAGGGCCTACAGAGTGCGTGGGACACTCCAGCAACGGGGAGCTGAGTAGGCAAGAGGGGGAAAACAAGAGATTAGAGAGTTGCTAAAAAGAGGAGGCAGAAAGCGACTCTAAGAGAGAATCAGGCAGGTGGAGAGATGTTGGGAGAGGTGGAGCACCGTTGAGAGTTTATGATGGCCAATAAGCAGGAGAGCAGCACTAGTTGCTGGCCTCTTCCCTCTGTGAGGTCAGTTTTGTGACAGTTTCTGAATTGCACTGCAGGTTTTACACATCAGCTTGAGGGTGGGATAAAAGGTCTCTACAGAATGCTATATGCCTCTGCTTCACTGCATCTGTCCTATTACAGCAGATTGCTGTGCCACGGAATGATGAGTGGACACGCTTCGTGAGGACACTGGCAGAGATCAACGAAAACCGAGATGATGCTGAGGAACTGGCTGCCCAACGCCTGCCATCCTAATCACCGTGGAGTTCAGCACCATTCTTAAAACTACCTTCACTGCAAAACAAAAAAACAAACAAAAAAAAAACCACAAACACCCCACCCAAGCATGATGGAGATGCTAAAGACTATAAAGATCTCCTCCTTTAAAAATGTAGTAATATGATTTTCAGACTGGACCTGAATCCTGCCTTTTCTATGGGTTTGAGTAAAGAAATGTGGTCATGAACTAAAATTAAGACGGCTTGGGATACAGTTCACAGTTCACCAGTGTTCCTCTCTTCCCCAGTACCAAAAGCCTTAAAGCTCTCATGTAGAAAACCCATAGAAAACATGAATGTTCCTTAGTTGGTCTCAAGGTATATTCAAGGTGATTCCACTTGTGCACCATAGAACACATAATGGTATCCAAAGGTTCTAGAGTTTTTAACCAATTGTAAACAGATCTCTGTAAGAGATTTTTTTTTTGATTGGCTGCAAATTCTAGAATTTTTGTTGACTGGAGTCTTGGGTGTGTTTATGAATTCACTCTTGTCATTTGTAAATGAAAGTGTAACAAAGGCATTAGTTTAAATAATTAGGTGTGCTTTGTTTTACCCTCTTTGTTCTTATTTGACCTTCCCTAAAAGACCATGTTTCAGAGCAAAAAAAGGGGGTCAACATAACCTTCCACAGGGTATAGACCTCTCATGTAGCTACATCTCATGTAGTAATACAAGGTTATGTAATTGCATGTGCTAAAAAAAAGTATCTATGTGCATTTCTCAGTACTCTTTTTGTCCCATCATAAGTGAGCATTTTGAACTCTTGATGAAAATGTCAGAGTGGATTTATGAACACACACTGGATTTCCTTAGTCTCAAGGGGCAGCTAAAGTTAAGACTCATTATCAGCTGCTTGTTCTACTTCACCTCAATTTCTGACTCTTCTAAGCTGGTTATTGATAAAATGCTGTATGTCTTCACAATCAGTACAGAACCTGAATCACAATTTTATTATGCACAATGCGATGTTGTATGGTTGTCATCGGACTGCCAAACTTTTAAGCCATTGGTTTTCAAAACTGGCTGCTCTTCCAACTTTGCAAGTCCGTTTTTAACCTGTATGAAACAATAGCTTTTCTTCCACCTCTTTGAATGTCTTTGTATATCTAAAAAAAATCCTCTTTCTGAACCAAAACTGTTTCTTGTGTTGATTCAAATGTGGTTAGTCTTTTGGGGAGGAAAAAAGAAAAAAAACATTCAAAATGTGACTCCTGTTAATTATGAGGAAAAAACATGCAAAAAAGTATTGCTGCAAAGAAAAAATACACAAATTTGAATGCAAATAAGTTTATTTCAATAAAATACATTTAAATGCATTTAAAGTATTTGTACACTAAGCTATCTTTGTAAACAGTACAATATTCCCAAAAGATACTTAGCCTTTTTGTCATTATAGGCCAGATTCACTAAAGCATATCTGTATATGCAGCATGGTTAGTGGGTGCAAAAAAATACATTATGTCAGGATATCCGATTTCTTTATAAGCAAAATACAAGGTTGTGACTTCATTTTATGCAAACGTTTTACTAATGTCCATTGCGTTTATACTGATCATTTTTAATCTCATTCAGAATATGCACATTTTTTGGCTTCTAGCTTCCCACCGACAGGAAATACACTAGCACCCACATGTATATGTACAATAATATCTGTGCAAACCATTAAATAAATAAATAAATAAAGCCCTGTTCATGCAAGAGGGATAAGCAGAACACCTTGTTGAAATGGCCTAGGAGTCTCATGGCATCTAAATGGCAGGTTTGAATTTGAAGGAGAAGGCAGTAAAGATACAGGTCATGAGGCCTGGTGTGTCTGCACTGTTGGAGCAGGTTGGGCGGTCACAACACCTGAGGATTTGAACTTTGGCAGGTGCAGACCAAACTTGTTTTCAACGCCTGCAAACATTGCAGCGGCCAGTCGGTAACCTCCAATGTGGTCTGTGCTTGATGGAGGAAGCTCAGAGATCCGGGACTTGGGTGTTGGCTCTGATCCTGCAGGACGGCTGCTCAGAAAGAAATATGCCATTGTTGGTGTAAATCTATTGCCTTTGGAATAACAAAAAGAAGAATGAATGCAGCACATACTGTCCTCCGAAGTCGATGTAGAACCACCTCTGCAGGAGCTCATAGGTGAGCAGTGTAACACCAAACTGAGGGGAGGACCTACATACACGTGCTGAGAGGAGAATAAAGAACCTGCATGACTGATACACTTTCTCGTGTGCACAAACACACACTAAAACAAGGACAGTGAAACAATTACAGAAGCCAAGGTGTGCCTCATTCCACAGTCATAGAACCCCTAATTTCAGTAGTGTATGTGTGTACCTCCTGCTCCCTTCCAGAATGCTCTGAAGCCTTCTTCTCTCTGAATTTTTCTAAAGCAGTCGATCACACCGCTGTATGTCGTCTGGCCTGCACGAGCTGCCACCTGCAGCCGTGTTTTGATGACATCAGCGGGGGTCACCAGAGAGGCAGCAGGGACACCTAAACAAGACGCATTCAATTATCCACAATGCAGTGAGGAGGTTTCATAATGCAAAAGTATGCAGTCTGATCTTAATTTCCAGTAGTGAGATGCAACAGAGAAACATGCAGCAACTTTAGAACCAACAGCACTTTAAATGTATAGATTCACACAAGTGAGCGAAGTGGGTTTAAACTCATATGCTGTCTGCCAAACATCTCTATACTGTAAAATATCATATCTTGGCAAGTGAAATGATCTTTAGTCTATTCAACGGACAAGTGGCTCCATAATTATTGGTACCCTTGGCAAAGATGGATAAAAAGGTAACTTTTTAAGCTCAATATCACAACCTTAAATAAGTAAATTTAAAAGAAAACAGGACTTCCGCCTTTAATTTCATAACAGCAATAAATCCGCTGTAATGCTTGAAAAGAATAAAGAATACAGAGCGAGCAGTCTGAGGCCACTACTCAATAATCTCTCCAGATCCTTGGTCCTTTCTTTTGGACTGTCCACTTTAACTCACCCTACAGGTTGTTAATGGAGTGTGGGTGAGGAAACCGGGATGGGCATGTCAAGATCTTGATTCAGAGGCCGTCAAACTGTTTTGTATGGATTTTGAATGTATGTTGTGAATCTTTGTCCTACTGGAATATCCAACAACAACCCAGGCAGCAAGATTTTCATTGAAATCTTCTATACTCCATGATGCCATTTTTCCTGATGGGTTCCCAGGGCCCAGAGAGGAAAAAACCCCCAAAGCAACTCAGATCCTTCACCATACCTACATGTGGATATTCTCTGTATAATCATCCTTCTTTTTGTTCCAAACCTACCTCAAGTATTTGTTTACGAAAAGCTCTGTTTTTCCAGTCAGAGTTCCAGTGGCATCTAACAAACACCAGGTTCTTACATCTGTGGTTAGATGAAACAAACAGCTTTCTCCTGGCATGGCTTGTTGAATTTCTAGGGGTGCCAAAAACCGTGACTCATAGGATGCTATTTAGAATTTTACTTCAAATATACGTTTGACATTTCTCATATTCTAAATGTGAGAAAGGACGGCATTTTTTCATGAACTTTTTTTTACCCAGTCTAAATGATCTGTGAATAAATCAAGATTAAAGATCACTAAATAACATTTCGCAGAAAATGTAAAAATGTCTAAATATTAAAAATATTGAATATTAAAAACTGAGATCATTTTGTATATTGACTAGATTGGAAAGAATTTACTTACTAACATTTCCCTCAGGACTACAGGAGGAATATGCAATACAATTGGCCTCATGCTAGACAGTTTTTTTTCCCAAGCTGAACTGATTGTTTCAGCCACTGGAGCTCATGATGAAGATGTGTACCTGCGATAGCGCCAGCGATAAGCAGCTGCAGTGCCCCCAGTCTGCCCTCTTCATCAGCTAGCTGCGCCTTGGTATGAGCATACACGGGGAAGTAGATGGCAGAGAAAGGAATGTCTCTAAGGAAGCAGGCCTTTGCGCCCTACAGTGAAAAATAAAACGGCTTACTCAGGAATTTGGTGGGGTTAAATGTAAAGACCATCATTTAACTGGAGCACTGCGGGTAGGAAATATTGGGCTTCAGAGACATGCTACCATACCATACAAAGAAACTTCTGGAAAGCCCCATGCATTTTCTCTTTTTATGTAGCAAGCACACCTGATAATCAACGACGCATCAAACCACGAGTGAACCGATTAGGGAAAATCCAAGTAGAAAAATGTAAAGTTTAAAAATCATTTACTTCTCTAGCAGACTTGCGATGTGTTCTACATAGTGAACAGTTCTCTAAAAACAATGCAAACTCTAGGAATCATATGAAGCTTCTGGACCTAGCAGTGCGTATTAGTATAATGAACTGAAATTTAGAGCAGTTGATTTGAGACCAGACTCGATATTTATCAAGCATTACGTCAAAATGAGCGGTCATTAAGTTTTTACCCCATTTGAAAACACTAAAGAACATTCTTCATACAATTACCATGTCAAAGATACAGGGTATTATATTATTACTGTACAAAAAGGTACTTCCAAAACGGATACCCCACAGGAGAGGGAAAACATTATTTACTAATAATGTAACTCTTTCAAATAACTAATTTCAGATCTTTCTTTCAAAGGTTAATTTATTATGAACTATATGGGACGGCTTCGATGTTTAAACGCTGTAGACGAATGAAAAAATAGAGACACCTGTGTGTATAACCTTATGAAAGACATGTTAATAGCTAATGTGTTGGAACACGCAAAAGATTAAACCCTTCTTTAAAAGATCATGTATGCAACCTCAGGCTATATCTGTCTATATACACCCCAGTATACGGTTACATTACTTTATAAAAACTGAACGCTGAGATTCTTCCTAAGCATGGCCCCAGGAGGCCATTGGAGAGCCATGTATTAGGTCTGAAACTGAAACCTTACGTAGCAGCAGTTTTGTTTTTTTATTTTTACTTTTAATGCAGGTTGATTAAATAAGATTTTGTTTTAAGTCCATTTGGACTGTTTTTGTTGTGATGATACAGAAAGTGTGTTTTATAAATCTGAATAAATGAAAATAACCAAAAAATATGAGCTAAAATTTAGTAATTTAAGTGTCTTGAAATGTATTTTTTCACAAAGAATATATGTTCGCGCATTGTCATGATAAAGCCAAACCATGATCTAATAGGCAAATGTTGATCTTGTATCCGGGCAAATAAGGATCGTGTGCACTCTCAGCACTTCACACACATACGCAAACAAGAAGACTCATTGCCAAGAGACTAAGACTCTAACAGCTAAAAGAAACCACGTAATGGTGTGACACACACGCAAAAACCCATTTAGACTCTGTCTCACTCATTTTCTCTATCACACACATGCCTATAAGCTCAAGGCAGTCTGACTCACAGACTCAGGCACAATTTAAACACAGGCAGCCAGTGTTTGCATCTTTCCAGGCAGAGAAAAGGAAGTAGGTGTTTTAACAAGCTGCAGGCTGTCTGCTCTTCATTAGAATATCGAGAAAGAGAACACTACTAGAGATCACAGGCGAAAACCACAGGAACTTGGAGAGCACCTGCAGCATCTTTCCACCTCCTTTATGGTTTATTACTGACGTCAAGCTAAACCTGTACATGTATACAAGTTTTAAAAATGCAGGGGAGTGGGCATGAGTGATTTTGTGTATCTTTAGAATGTTTTGATAGCAATTATTTGATTGTCATGAACGGGGAAGACTCTGCAGTGGTCACATCGAGAGTGTTCTAATCATCTCTCTAAGTCAGGGGTGGGCAACTCCAGTCCTGGAGTGCCGGTGTCCAGCACAGTTGGATGGTAGTTCTCCTCAAACACATTCACTAAACTTGACAATTAACTGGTGAGATGAACCAGGTGTTTCTGAGCAGGGAAATCACCAAAACGTGCAGGACCACGGCCCTCCAGGACCGGAGTTGCCCACACCTGCTCTAAGTTCACCACTAGCCACTGATTATGCAAACACACACACACATCTCACTGACTGCAGTACATGTCCAGACCAACCACATCAAACACTGCAGCCACCCTGGTGCTTCAGCTAATGTAGGGATTTACTTTTTTACTAAGTTCAGCATACACTCACTGTCCACTGTATGAGATCCACCAACCAAACAAGTCCACCGTAAAGTTTTGTATTAGAGACTGTAACCCAGGCTTAATTTGTTAGCTGTCTTCACCTCCATTCATTACTGGTCACTGTCTGACCACAGGAGTGCTGCTGACCTGATATTATTTGTGTGCTGGGTCCTTCTCTACACAGCAACACTGACATAGTGATGACATGCGTGTGTGTGGTCCTGGTACAAGTGTATCAGGGATGGGGGGGGAATTTATACAAAAAACTTGTCTTTTAATGTGAACAAAACAAAAGAGATGGTGGTTGACTTCAGAAGAGCACGCTTTCATCGCTCTACGCTAAACATCAGTGCCTCCTCTGTGGAGACTTCCCAGAGCACCAAAGTCCTTAATGTTCAGACTGTGGAGAACCTTGTGTGGATCTGATATGTTTATAAGGACATGAGTGTTTTATTTAGTGATTTTCATCTGCTGCAAGCTACTAATGCTGCATTTAAATGTGTTAACATAGCACAAATGTAGAATGCTTGTTGTTCTCTTAAGCTTTTAGCAGACAAATCCGTAATTTTTGAACATTTTTACTTGAAATCTGCAGTTTGGACATCCACTAGTTTTCGGGTTGTGATGCATTTCTTTGCACTTACTTTAGTTGAAACTATGGTATAACTGCAATAATACAGTTGAAGACATGCTACATTGTAGATTTTGCCATTGGGGTGCTATTCTATTGCACATGGCCTCCTTGTGCCTAAATCTCATGGTATAGCACTCCTTCTCCTGTATTATTGTGTAATTATGCACTAAATTCCTGTTCACGATGAAGCTATAATGAGCAACTATAGGGCAACTAATCAATCAATCACTATTGGTACAATAAAACACAAGAATTCTCTATTTGATTTGATGTAATACAATATCTTAAAACATTTGTGAAAATGTGCCTTACATTAATATGTTAATGCTTCCATTTTCAACTTATCAGAGCATTCCACTTCATAAAACTACAATATTATTTAAAACAGAAGTTGTTATAGTGTCCCAATCTATTGCTCCAGCCTGCAGCTAATATATTTATCACAAGCTAACTTGCTAGACACAGTTTGATATACGTGATTTGCTGTGATATAAACTGGTATGTTACATGTCCATGAGTTACTTTTTTTATTATTAGGCAACATTACAAAAATACCTTATAATTGGAAGACAGCTTGGAAAATGGTCATGTAAATATTAAATAAAACCAGACTAATATTTTACATAGATCACAGGGAAAATTATACAAAAAACAGTGCACAGTCAGCTTTATTTCAAGGGTATGTACACCCATATTAGATAAATGTAGACATTTCAGAACTCACCTTATAGAGTCCAAAGAATCCTAGATCTCGTAGGACAGTTAGTGCACTGACCCTTGGCCCAGTTGTGATCTCACCAGCCACCTGCAGACGAATCTTCACAATCTCCAGAGGGTTGGTGAAGATCACCTGAGAACCTCCAGCCTGTAGTTGAAAACCAAACATAATCTTACATTATACTTACACCATGATATGAGTCCTTTATGAGTCCATAAAACTCCACTTATAAGCTGCTTTATTAGGTACCCCTACCTTGTATCCAAACTCATTGTCCGTTTTATCAGGTAGACTTATAGAATAGACGTAGTTTGTACTACAATTATAGACTGTAGTCTATCTGTTTCTCTGCGTTATTTGTTAGCCCCCTTCACCCTGTTCACCAGTGGCCAGGACTCTTACAGGACCACCAGTCGGTATCATTTGGGTGGTGGATCATTCTCAGCACAGCATCGACACTGATATGGTAGTCAAACAAAATCAATCACACAGAGCAGTGCTGCTGGAGTTTTTAAAACACTGCAATTTATTAGGCATAACTAATCGGCTTACGAACTGAAGATTACTAAAAGTGCTGCATTTTTTGTGTTGGTCATTCTCTAGGCCTTCACCAGTGGTCTGTTTCAGGCCATAGGTCCATGCTGGTTGGATATTTTTAATTGCTGGACTACTCTCAGTCCAGCAATGACATTAAGGTGTTTGAAAACATCAGCAGCACTGCTGATCCACTACCATTTCAGTGTGACTGGGAATGATGCAGAGTGGTCCTGTGGGGGTCCAGACCATTGATAAAGAGGGTTAATAGGGTTAACATGATGCAGCCTGTAACTGTAAACTACACCTATATGCACACCTACATGGTAATTGGAGCTATTCAAGCCCATAAGTGGACAGTGAGTGTAGATACAAGTTTTATATAATTAAGTGGCTCATCCATGGACAAGACAGCGCTGAGGGTTTCAACCAAGAAGTAGTTTTTTTTCCCCTCGCAGAAGGAATCTGGGGTCTTTTGGGGTGATCAGATATGGGAGGTCATTTGAGGTTGCCATTTGGCCTTCAATTTTTGTCACATCAGTGTTCTCCTCCCCAATAAGCATTTTTAAATTAGCTATATAAACCCTAAAACAAGGTCTTCTTTAATAGAGCGATGCCACTGTGTCAGAGTGTAGTCTCCATGTCAGCGAGACAACACTAGTGTCCATTCAGGGCGGAAACATAGGGGTCATGTGGGATCAGAGCTGGTGTGAGACAGAGCCTAGTAGACCTGACCCCAACACAGGCCCTCTCTCCCCTCTTTGCCCTGCCCCCAAGGCTGCACCCTCTCTGGGCTTGCTAGAACACACCCCCTATGCCCTCCACACCACCATCCCCTCTCCTAACACACTCTCCTCTGCCTCTCCCCTTTCTTCCACAGGGACAGTCCATTCTAAGGGGGGAACAGCCCAAGGCGATACGCCCTCTGACTCTGGAGCATCTATCACCCCTCTGGAGCCTAATCAGGGCCACAGGAGAGTGGAGGTGACACCCAGGGTCGAAGTCTACTCTGTAAACATCCGAACAGTTTCCTAAAAAAGCCCAGAGATGGTCCATCGTGATCAAGGGGTAAGATATCCGGTACACTTAATTGTCCATTATTTGCTTTTCTTTTATTGTAGCTCTCTTTTATGCAGTTACAAAAACTAAATATCAAACTGAAACGTTTCCATCCTTTCCATGCTGCACACTACTACTAATATTATCTGAGTAATGTATCAGAGTAAACAGCATATCGTCCTTAAAGTTACCTTAGAGCAGAAAGAAATAACATTCTTAACTTTCAATGTAAATTAATATAACTTAACATAAGTCAGAGTCATTTTGGAATATTTCTTATGAACTACCGGACCATTTGTGCTGAAATTTTGACACTGTAATTTTTCAGCATTTTCAAATTAAGTATAAATAAAGCAACAAAAAAAACCCTATCTATACGTGAATCAAGAATTTAGATTTAGAGTACTAATGCAGCAGAAAGACACAATTCCTTTGGCCAAATAATCTCCTTGACAATAAAACTGGACAAAAGTAGTGAATGTTGAATGGCTCAAAGCAGTAGTAGCAGCAATTTTTAAGCCGTCTCATCAACCACATAGACAAGCATATTAGAATACTTAACATCTTGATGCGGTTTGAGGTTAGGTGTGTTTTGATTTAAGTCTCCATTTCTTGTTAATATCCTAATACCCCAGCGTAAAACTGAACCAGCAAACTCTTCACACCAAATATCTCTTAGCTACACTGAGGTCATTGGAAAGCTGCGCAAATCTGATCTTTTTCGCCAAGCTCTTCCATTAAGGACTAACAATCAGGCAAAAACGCTCTGACTTCCAATCCTGCTTTTAAGAGTTAATCTTCATATTTTGGTGAGGTTTCTGCTAACACACTGGAGTGCCCCAGAGCAGAGGCTTGTATTGTACTTGGCAGGATGCGTACACGCTCTGCTCGTCTGCGTGCTGGCTGTTCCTGCACGCCTGAGGCTGAGGAGGCCACAGGTATGCATGCCGCTGTCAAACTCAATAAGATCGAGCTCCAGCCAGTTTTACCCAGAGTCCTCCAGGGCATCTTCCCCCAATTACACCCTGACAGGGGTCGTGACCTTCCGGACCTGAGCCTCTTTTGTCCAGCCTTGGCCCTCGCCGCTCTCCTCTATCCGGCCAGCCTGGTCTCTGTCACCAAGATTCATTACGCGCAGCAGGCACAGCAGCACCTACGTCCTTTAGAGCACGCTGACCACAAAACGTCAGCGAGTGCTAAATTAGAGCACTGGCTAAAAAAAGCGTGCTCACACTCAAGCATCGTTTTTCAAATTGTGGTCAATTAGTGGGTTCAGGGAGCAGAGGAAGAGTGGCTAGAAACTTGCCTGATGTTCCCAATGAAGGTCCAATGACGGCTCAGTGATGGCCACAGCAGTCACTCACTCTCAGAGACGCAAATTATAGGGAAAAATCATTTAGGACATTATCATTTCTAAGCTTGTAATTGTAGTTTCACATCTGTCAGAAAGTTTGCTTGAAGGAGAAAGAAATGACGAGCCGCTGAAGTTTTCAATTAGCTGTCGGGTTCCCCTCCCTTTTTTTTCTCCTCTCTCTTTTTTTAGGTCTGGTTTGAAGCTCACGATTTATTCATTTACCAATGTAAATATTCATTAAAAGGAAGCGGAAAATCAGGCATAATGTTTGAGTTTGAAGAAAAAGTGCATTTGACATCCACCACATCAGAATCAATTAAGGGCTGAGCACAGAGAGGAGAGCAGCTGCCTCACTCAGACCAGCTTAACATGAGGGACAAGAGCCCATTCAGCTGAGTACTGGCACCACACACACACACACACACACACACACACACACACACACACACACACACACACACACACACACACACACAC
>JBBJLS010000002.1:15149820-15162351 GCA_037577275.1 Bryconaethiops microstoma | reverse complement strand
GTGTGTGTGTGTGTGTGTGTGTGTGTGTGTATGTGTGTGTGTGTGTGTGTGTGTGTGTGTGTGTGTGTGTGTGTGTGGATCGGGCCTCTAGACACACTATCAGGTAAACTTCAACTGACTTCCTAATGCTGCCCATCCCATACTGTGTTTCTTTGATTACATTTTGTCTGTCTGGGTTGCTTTCTCCAACTCTGCCTCTTTATGCATCATGAAGAATCCAACTCTTCACTTTTAGGCAGAACAGACCTGCCTCAGGAGCTTCACACAATAAGGCTTCAGAAAGCTCAGTCTTGATAAAAGCACCTATTAAAGACTCTCAGATGTGAGAGTGTCTTTGTATGTGTGTGCATGTGTGATATATATGCGTCCACGCAGAGTGAAGGTGATGAGCTTTTACTGCAGGAAATTGGGGATAATACGCTCTCCAATTAGTTTACGTAATGCAGGACAACAAAGAAGAAAAAAGTCTTCTTGCTAATTCGGTTATGGAGAGTGTGTGCATAATTTTCACTCTAATAAGAAGGTGGTTACGTTATTACAGAATGAAAAAGCCTGGAGATTAAAGCACAGTCTCAATCTGCATCCAGAACGAGAGGACAAAGGGAGAAAACTGTGGAATAGAGAAACCTACCTGTCTCTGTATTTCAGCTAGATGATATGGCAAAGCCCCTTCTTCCAAAGGAGCTATTCTTTCTATATCAACCAGATTCAATCTCCTACATACACACACACAGAAAGAGACAGCACAAGAAAGAAAGAGAGCAGGGCAAGAGACAGAGAGAAGCGGAGAAAGAAAATGTGATAGAGATACAAATCAGCAGAGATATCAAAACAAAGAAAAAGAGAGAAAGATAGACAGAGAACAGGAAAGAAAGAGAAAAAAAGACCAAGAAAGGAAGGAAGAGCGGCGGGAAAACAAAAGTATGAAGAGACAGTACAGAAAACGGGGGCACATAAAAGAAGATATAAAGAAAGACAGTGGCAGAATGAGATAATTAAAGGGAGATATTGAAGTAAAGCGAAAGAGAGTAGTAGAAATTGATGAGAGAGAGAGAGAGAGAGAGAGAGAGAAAGAGAGAGAAATGAACAGGGTTAGAGGGTGCCAAGAAAACTTCACTTCACTGAAGTAAGAACACCAAACGTGCTGTATTCCTCCCAGCAGCATGAAGTCACATTTTCCATAGGCTTTTTACAGCACTGTAACACCAAGTTACTGCGTGCTTGCACACACAGACAGGTAAACAAAGCTGGACACAAGCCTGTAACACACACATATAAACACCCACACAGAGCGAGACTTCATCAGAAAGCCAGAGAGAGAGACACAGAGTGCTCTCCAGCACGCGCCGCAGGCATCGTTACGGCTCCCTCTCGCTTTCCCTTCCCCTATAAATCAACCAGTGGAGCCACTGTTGTTACAGAAAACAGGCAATAACGCTAAATTTACTAGCTATAAACAGGGCTATAATGTTTTAATGGCATTTATAGATTCAATCAACAGAGCTTGTTTTGGAGAAATGTGTTAGATAAGTTAGAGCATGGGGTCACACTGAAATGTGAATGTTCATGCAAAGCTCCACATTGATCACTGCAGCAGGAGACATGCACAGAAGATAAAGATCCTCTGCTGTATGGCATACATATGAAATTAAATTCAACTAAACCACTTCTTCTACAGCAATTACATCTAAAAGTGACAGTTTGTGTAAAAACAATGGATAGCCACTGTAAGATAATGTCATGTGATAAATAAACAAAATAAACATAAAAAATAACAATAGCTTTATGCCTGATTAATAGTGGTTTGTTTGAATTTGTCCAGTGAAAGAAGAAGGTTACCCTGAGTGAGTGTGGAGGCCAGAGAGTTGGTACAGGATGTCTACCTCCATTGGAGTGATTTGGCCAAACTTATTGGCTGCATTAACAAACTCCTCTGTGTGGATAGGCAGACAGTGATAAACATGAAGTGGAGGTTAAAAACATCAAATAATCAGACATGCTCACACAACTGTGTGACAAACTATTAACCATTGAGCTCAATTAACTGTTTTCTCATTTCATATGAGTAATATATTCCATCAAAAGATGACAAAAAATGATTAAGTTAGTGTTTTTTTTCCCCTAAACACAGGAAGACACATACTAATATGCTAGCAAATCAGATTATTCATTTGGGTATACTGTGCATAATCCTTTCAAGATAACATCATGTTCCTATCTTGTGGCTGGCCCTGCAACCAACACCAAGTCGATAATACACACACAAGTCAAGTTCTGACTAACAAACAAAAACAGGAAACAGCTACTTAAATATCTAAACTGCAATCTCAAACCATCTGAACTTCCTGGAAAAGGAGGCTGACTGTGGTAGGTACCTTTGGTGACAAGTGTGTCCTTGTGTATGCCGGCTATGGTGCTGTAGATCTTTCGAATGAGCTCCATATTGTTGAGGAGAGAGTTGAAGGCAGTGAAGTAGGAGAAGCTGACCATGTGTGAGGTGCCTCCTCCCACGACCTACACACCAGGGAGCAGATACTTGGTTGATTAATACAGCAACTTTGGCCAACTCCATTCTCCCCAAAACACTCCTGTTTAAAAAATTACTTAATGTCACTAACCTGACTCAGTACTATGCATTCTTAAAAATAAAAGTTCCAAAAAGGCTTTTTGTACAATGTCACAGAAGAACCATTTTGGTTACCTAAAGAATCTCTTTCGCTACATGACGTTTAAAGCCTTATATTTGTGAAGTGGAAAGAACCATTTTTTAAAGTTTAAGAATTCTCCACATAATGTAAAGGTTAAATTTGTAAATATTCTAAGCATTCTGTGAAGGTTCTTTTTATGTTTGAAAGGTTCTTCACACTCACCCATCTCATTTACAAACATGGTTCATTAGAGAACAAAAAAGGTTCTTCCATGCCAATGCTCAAACTGTGTTTTTTAAGAGTGTGAGTTGATTTCCCATACTTACATTAAATCTAGATCCAGTCTACACTAAGAAATACATTTCCAGGTAATTGAAATTACTTGTTTATTCAAATACTTCTCAATGTTCTTAGTCATCACTCTGAATTTCCCCTCATCCTGTAAAGAACAATCTGTGAGTATGACACATGAAAGCACCAACACATCTTTACAAAATGCTGCTCATGCAACATTGCAGGGCAGCTTAACATGCCTACAAGAGAGCACTAACTTCCAAGTTCAGTGGAAACGAGCTGGGTAATACTGATTATCTAGACTTCTAGCGCTCCTAAAACACCCATATATTACACAACAACCCAAAACCTGGTCTAGAGTAGCAAGGCCCAGGCAACACTGATCAAAAATACATAAATAAACCAAGCCATTTCTGTCTGTCATTGCTGGCATTCACTAGAGCATACTCAATTCAAACTGTTCTGGCATGTTCTTCCCCTTTCAAGCCAGTTTACTTGGTGAACCAGTTCTTATTCTGGACATTTTAAAACAACTGTGAACTTCAAAATCCATGTTTGTTGAAGAACATTTGGACAGTGTGTCCTGGCCTTAAGGGTTTTGAGGCGGTGTCTGATGACTCACTGAGACAAGGTTCTCCTCAACAAATGGAGTGAGTACATGATGGCGGATGGTGGCCATGATGTCACTGAAATCTAAGGCTGAGATTATCCCACTCTTTCCCTTGTCCTTCTGAGAAAACGCCTGCCGGGCATGCTCCAACTGCAGCTCCTACAGAAAAACATAGAAAAAATACTGTAGTACTGATAAATACTGATCAGTATCACACCACTTTTAAAAGTGAAGGCGTTTACATGAATACTTACGTTTAAAATGTTTCTGTGAAAAACGAACAGCTGATAAACTGTGACTAAGAGATGATATTTCTGATTTTGCTAATCAAGAAAACCTTAAAACAAGTTTAAAGAATTTGGACATCTGTAAAATGTAGAATCCTAAGCCTGCAACCTGATGTCATCCTGAGTCAGTGATTTAAGGAGCAGCAGAACCTGCAGTCCGACTGACGACTGTGGCGAGCTCTGTGTTTTGTGTGTTTCTGTGTCCACATCTTCTCTTTGTGTGTATGTGTTTAATGAAAACCACATCAGGTGTAGTCTGATCCTGTGCTGTGTGCCCTGGAGAGGAGACAGGTGTTTCCGGAGCATGGAGCCATGATTCAGCCGGACAGCCCTGCAATCAGACACATGAGCTGGGGCAGGGAGAGGGGGGAGAAAGGGGTCGGACCAGGAGTCAGCACTGCTGTCAAAATTCATCAGATACTACCACAGCAGCGCCTCTGATCTCCATAACTCAATATGCCATCACACTGCAACTGCAGCCATCTCTCTCCCTCTCCACACACAGCACATCTGATGGACAAAGGGAACGCCCAGTTCTGAATTTTTTTTAGACACTTCTTAAATTTACTTTTAACTTTTCTTTTTAATTTCTCACATTCTTCTGAAAGTGGAGAGGTTTTAGAGAGTCTCACCAACTGCTTTATCAGTGCCTTCAGAGGTACAGTTTTTCTGTATCTGTACATGTATCTGTGTGAGAGCATTCTTAAAGTAACTGATGTTACCGGTCCTGCCTATACATTTTGAACAGGGAGATACTTCAGTCTCCACAAGATGGCAGGATGAAAACAAACTCCTGGGACCAAGTTGATGTGGGCGGCAAGTCAGGATGTTGTACCTGCAGGAACTGGGTAAACTCTAGGTAGCTGAGATGTTTTTTGAGGTCCTGGCCAAAGTGCAGGTGGATGAATTCGCAGTCCCAGTTGAAGGGGATATGATGGTGCACCGTTGTCTGACTGAAGATATCCCGTACATTTTCTACAACATAGAAATACAAGAGTAATGTAATAAAAAAAATTGTGTCATTATCTTCACAGATCAAATATTTTTTGATAAGTAAATAAACATTCTCAGCACATTTATGCAACAGTAATACTCTTTCTGACAAAACAAAAAAGATATATATTCTCATGTAACTACATGTACGATGAAAATTAGCACAATCAGATTTTGCTGTTGAGTAATTTTCAGAAATGCTGATCAGCGGGTTCTTTCATTTGAACAACAAATAATGAATCTGCATAATTAAATAAAAAAGAAACAGTTATAAAACACAAGTTTAACAGAGTCTCTTCTAGGCTGATGGTAAACACAGACTGTTAGTAGAATGCACTTAAAAGTGCCTCTCTACACTGTTCAAAAAAGAGGTTATTTTTAATCTCCCAATGTACAATTAATGTCAATTTAACCTCAAAACAAAGATGCACAGGTTCAGTCAAGTAAGGCCAGTGTACTGCACCATTTGGTAATTCCCTGACTCAAGTACACCCTGAAAACTTTGCAATTAACAGATGAATAAGGTTTGCATGATAAGAGAAATCACTAAACTGTCCTAGAAACTGACTCTCCAGGACCAGAGCTGTGCACCCCTGACATGAAGGTTCAGCAAGGTCTGTATTTTTACATGTTTAAACAGACATGACATTCAGTTTAGCAAGGGAAGGCAATATTTTTAATTGTTCAGTTGTTCATACATACCAAAAGATATATCCCCAGTCCCAGTCTTGTCAAATAATTGAAAGGCAACTATGAAGAGGGCATCTGGCACACAGAGCACTGATTCAAAGGCCAGAAACTCCTGGAAAGAGATCAGTCTGTTTGGATAAGAAAGAAAGAGTACTATCTGAAAAAGACAGACAGAACCTGTACCTTTTGAAATATGTACATCAGTATGAACCTTTGATTTCAGATATGTATTTACATTACGTTCTACAATGTACTATAGTTTAACAAAACGAAAATCACATAGAGATATGAGTATGTGGCTGTTAATCTATAATCTATTGTGATAAAGAGTTTTTATAGTTTAAGAATAGGCTATAATTTTTGCTAATGTGACCATTAACATTTTAGAATAATGACCAAGCTCCAATTCCCATTTTAAAAAGAGTGTTTATAGCTGGCTGATAACATTCAGACAGACCTGACACTGATGACTATGATGTAATGTACTGCCTCAGTGAGAAGATTATAGTTTCTTTTACAGAGAATTTATGACCACAGAATAGCAGGGGCAATTACTGCTACCAATAAGCTTTTAAACAGTTATAAAGCAGCGAACCCTGGCATGTGAGATGGAATCTCATACGTGCTGAACCTTCAGTATAAAAAGATAATAGAGCCAAAACCAAATTGCTGATTATTAACATTTTCTAAGAAAGTATTTCCTTAATTCAGAACGCTACTAATATTATTGCTTGTGAATATAATCACCAAAAATTCTAAAAGTTTTGACAAAGTTATTACCTGCTGATATTAGAAAATTGCAAAAACAAATATTCTCTGTATATCAAGACTGACATTTATGGATGAGAAATATTTTAAGTGCCCACATTTGTCAAAATGAAAACTCGCTCTTACCCATCTTTAGTGGTGTCTGCGACTCCAGCAATGAGTTGCACTGTTTTGGGATTATGGTTGGGTTGAGTGTGAAGTCCCAGATATTTCTGAACAAAATCACTGGGTGTCATGTAAGGCTCCCCATCCTTATCCACCACACTTGCATACTGCAAGAAAAATAAAAAATTTTAAAGCTTCAGGTACAATTCAGATCACAATCCTTCATGGTGCTGGGGTGTGAACTACTACTTTAGATGATTTTCCTGATGGGTTTACTGTTGAACCATTTCTCAAATCATTTTCCTTAAACAATTAATTCCAAAGGTATAATTACATTCGGCATATACATTGAGGGAGGCCTGTTATTAATAATTAATGGCGCAGAGTACAGCTCAAACTGATTTAACACAGATTTCACTCAGGAATACCAATTCCTCAGAAACACACGGCTAAACTGGCCTAATAAGGAGATATGTTGATTTTGTGAAATCACAAAAACAATTATTTGAAAATGTATAGACGGAGGAAGTGAATGTACATTACTTACATACTTCAAGCCTTTTTAATTCCAGATAATGTGGATCCTTTAATATATTGAAAGAACTCACAATTGCAATATAGAGCAGTATAATCACAATGCTAATATTTTGCTAAAGGTGTTCAGACACACTAATATTTGTATAAAAAAAAATTAAACTCTATTTGTTTAAAGAAAGTGAATGTGGTTTAAACCAGAAATGAATGTGAAGCACAGGAAGCTGGTATATTTACTGACCACAATGGATTGCAGACTTATCAAGAAGCCCTGACGTTAATAACATGTTCAGGGCAGGAGATTTAGACAGCTAAACACCAGTCTGGATTACTGACATCTCATCAGCAATCTAACTAATGAAATTTAATATAATGACAGCATCTTTTGATACTACCAACCGAATAACTTCAGTAGTAAAGTACTGAATTTTGCATCCCTAATAATGAATGAAATAGCTTTGTTAAAATCCCATACACCAACCTGTTTCTTACTTCGTTTTCACTTCACACTACAAGTTAAAGTAAAAACTGCAAGAACATGGGCATTTTTCCTCGGCTGAAATAACAATACACCTGGTGGCACTGACAGTAGTGGGAAATTAAATGATCTACAGACAAACATTTGTTTACTTTCTTTATAAAGGCTTCAGTGAAATATAGTGTAAAATCAGCAGCAATCTGTCCTTTGTATCGCTGCTCTCACAGCTATTATATGACCACTTTACTCCTCATTGCAACAGTAATTGCTGTAAGCTGTAGCTGCTTTTCAGCTGTTTCTCTCTCTCTCTGTGAGAATGTCAATGTAATTGATTTATGTTTCTCTCTCTAAATCCAGTATACACTCTGTTTGAAGGAGATCGATAACTTCACACTTACCATAGATTTCATTGACAGCTGACAAGTTCAAAGTGCACAACCAGAAACTTTCTGTTCCGTTTTCTCCCACTACTCGACTGAAAGGTATCCTCTTTTGTTCTTAGCACAAACAGGCACATTTTATTAAACTTTATCTGAAAGATGAATTGAAAGATGAAACGTTTAATGCTGATTAGCATTAAATATTTGAAAATTGTGAGTCCTTTCAATATATTAAAGGATCCACATTATCTGGAATTAAAAAGGCTTGAAGTATGTAAGTATTGTTTCAAAATGTATATTCACTCCCTCCGTCTATACATTTTCAAATCAGCATGAAATGTTTTATCTTTCAATTCATCTTTCAGATAAAGTTTAATTAAATTTGCCTGTTTGTGCTAAGAACAAAAGAGGAGACCTTGCTTCTCAGAACTGCTAGCAAATTGTGCCTAGGGCTCCAATGAAGCTACAGCGATGTGCAGTATCTGGAGATACTATACAAGAAGCATGCCATTGAACTGTTGCTAACATCCAAAAAGATTGCTGCAGTAAGATTACTCAGTACCTCTGAAATGCTACTTTATCAGGGAGAACTTGTGTAAAAATGTATCTTATTAAGAAACATCTGATGCTCAAAACCTAATAAAGATATTCATATTTAATACTCTGCACTTAACGACAGAATATGACATTCTCTTTTAGTATCTGATGAGATATGTGGGATAAAGAGTGTGTGTGTGGGGGCAGGACAAAGAGTTTCAGTTCAGAATAACCCATTTTTGAAGACGGAAATCAAATATCTCATTAAAAATGTCATTGCAGCAATAGTAATTGCCTTTTGAGATTTAGTCTCTTCTTGACATTTCGAGGCTTATCGTGATTACATTTAAGAGCATGCTTGCTTTGCCAAATCTATTAAGAATCTGCACATATAAAAATTTGATAAATTGATACATATAACATCTACAGGTGTGGTACTGTGCAAAAGTATCAGGTCATCTGAGAAAATGATGTGAAGCTATTCATCTTAGCATATATTTGCTACACATAATACAAATAATACAAAACAATCCAAACAAGCAAATAAAGAATGCACTGGTTTCTGATGTACGTGAATGTATTAGTTTAACCCTTTCCGTGCCTCTTTAACCCTTTTCACACCTTTTCCTCCTTCATCAAAAAGGTGTTCTACTGTATTCTCGAGAAATTATTACATCTTTTACAATGTGTTAAGTTTATGCATTATAATGTTATGTAGTGTTTTTAAGACAAAACAGGAATACTACATATTATCAAAACAAATGTTTTCAACAATTTTTTTGGCGGCCATAGTTCTGTGGGCTGAGATAAACCACTGAAAGGCTAACTAAGTATGTCACAAACTTCAGCTTGTCCTCACAGTGATGGGTGTCTCTTTGACATCTAAAACACATACACACACACACACACACACACACACACATACATACACATACATACACTCTCTTGCTCTACGTCTATTACTCTAACAAACACTCTATCTCACACACATACACACACACACATATATACACACACACACATTGTTCCACACTCTAAGGCTAATGCTTGTGGGGTAAGCATTAATTCCAATCAATTTATTAACAGCTTCACCATATAATTGAGCGCAAGTTCAGCTGTGGTAAGCCTAGAGTACTTCATCATCAAATCAAGCACGTAGTTAGCACTGAGTGAAATAGTACTCTTGCTTTCAGTGGCTCCTTTACACATTATGGCATACTTCATTTCTGAGAGCTACTTAATTATTTTGTGTGACGAGGGTGGTATTAAAATCATAGTTCTGTCAATTATAGATTTGAGCGCTGTCAAGCAAGGTTAACTATGAAGCAATGTGTGGTGTGTGTGGGTGTGTGTGTGAGTGAGAGAGCGAGAAAGAGAGAGAAAGAGAGAGAGAGAGAGAGAGAGAGAGAGAGAGAGAAAGAGAGGGAGAGAAATAAAGAAAAAGAGAGAGCTGTTAAATGTCGCTAGGTGAAACTGTAAACCGCTCAAAATGCTTTCAATAACTAGCTGACAGTACAGTGAAATATCAGTAACCAACCACTTTACCTTCACTGACACAGAAGATGAATTAGTTTACACTGACAAAAAAGGACCAAAAAATGACAAAATACACTGACAAGACACTTAAATGGGTACCCCGAACTCGTATCTACACTCATTGACTATTTCATCATCTCTGTTTATAATAAAGGTGCACTTTGTAGTCTACAATTACCGATGGTAGTCTCTGCATCATTTATTAGCCCTTATTTACCCCATTCATCAATGGTCTGGGTCCCCAAAGAACCACCAGTGAGCAGACATTGTAGGATTATATGAGAATCTCAACAACTGGTATGGTAGTAGCATGTTTTTGTGTGTGTGTGTGTGTGTGTGTGTGTGTGTGTGTGTCCTGCACAGAGTGGATCACACACAGTGATCCACAGTGTTGCTGGAGTTTTCAAACACCTTAGTGTCACTACTGGTCTGAAAACCAGCCAAAAATAACCCGCCAACAGTGTCCTGTGTCCAAAAACTGAGCACTGAACAACTGACTAGACGATGACCAACACAAACTTCAGATCAACTACAGTATCAGATAAAGTATTATTAATATTATTACGATACAATACTATTAACCAACAAAGGGAACCAAGGAATCACAAGGAACTTAGTGCACAGTCTAGTGTAGTGCAGAAAAAGGAGCCTGTGTTGCGGTTTACATGCTTGTTGACCAATTGCCTTGTTCAGATAACAGGAGGGCGTAGCAAATGTCACGGGTCAGGAGGAGAGGAGGAAGGGTAGATACCAGGGAGAAGGGGAGAGACAGAATTAGTCCAAGCATGCATGTGACCTTTTCTCTCGTGCCGTGGACCTCAGCCAGCTCTGACACACAACCTCTTCTAGGACCACTTTATACACCCTGAGCTACAGATCAGTCTGCAGTGCTGAAAGAGCAACACTTTGATTTTTGTAAAAAAACCTTTTCATTTAATGTTACACCATTCCTTGCATCTCATGACAACACAACTGTTTTCAAAAGTAAGCTTGGCATACTAAAGAAATACTAAAATGGACTGTTGATATGCCCTCATTGCAAAGACAGTCTGTTAGTTATCTTGCAGCAAGAAATGGATGCAAGGACAAACTACATACACATGCTTCAATAGTGTGAAAGAAACGAGACATTTGTCTCTGTCTTGAGAGAGAATAACAAGCCTTAGATAATGATGATGCCAGTATTTCCTTTGAGGAGGACTCCTACCTTCAAGAATATGTCCTTGAGCTCTTTGGGGTCGGCTCGCTTGGTGGACTGCACCTGCAAACACATTTAAAGTAGTCAGCATTACCTGCCGTTGAAGTGTATGATGCATATAACAGCCTGCCAAGTCTGAGTTAGTGTATGAGGTCTGAGAAGGACAGCTGAGCAGTTACACATCAGAACCATTAACTCCAATCTGAGTACTGAACATAATCTTGAAGGTTTATTCTGCAGCTCAGCCTGTGTGAGCAGTAAAAACGTGCAACATAATAAGAGACTCAGTAAGAAAAGTGAAAAAAAGTCCACACAGCTGCAGTCTCCCAAACCCAGAATATCCCTCTTTCTCTCTCCCCCTGTCTCTCTCTTCAAGGCTGCTCTCCAGAGGCTCGAAGACAGAGATGCTCTTGACAGCAGACCAAAGGCTCTAAACTCCCAGATTGAGAAATGGTGCAAATACGCCCTTGTAGTTGTTTTCTCTGATGAGCACAATATTGAGAGTCACCTTGATCGCCATGCTGGGTGTGACGTCACGGAGTTGCTGTCAGTTCGCGTCTCTCAACGAGCTGAGCGCGTGCACGATCAAACTGCTGAACTACTGAACTACTAAACTACTGAACTACTAAACTACTGAACTACTAAACTACTGCAGCGATCACTACACCTGTAGGCGGTCGCGTGTGTTTGATAGAAAAGGGGGAAATGCAGCGAGGTGACTCTGACACTGAACATCGTTGTGAAGATTAAAAATAAATTAAGTAATGAATAAATGTGTATATGTATACACATACATACAAGTCTTTCATTTACATTGTTACAAGAGCCAAGTGGAGAGTACAAAAGAAGAACTTAGAAGCAGCATAACAAATAACAAATAGTGTAAAATAAAAAATATCAATATATAAGTTTGTGTATGTATATGTGTGTATGTATATGAATGTATAAGAACAGAGAGAGAAAGGGAGAGAGAGAAAGAGAAGAGAGAGATATAGATACAGATATAGGTATTTACAGTGTATATATATATATATATATATGTGTGTGTGTGTGTGTATCTATATGTGTATCTATATATATATGTGTGTGTGTGTGTATCTATATATGTGTGTGTGTGTGTGTATATATATATATATATATACATATATATGAATGTATAAGAATAGAGAGAGAAAGGGAGAGAGAAAGAGAGAGTATTTACAGTTGATATATATATATATATATGTATATGTATATATGTATATATATATATGTGTGTGTGTGTATCTATCTATCTATCTATATATATATATATATATAAGTATTTACAGTGGATATACTGTATATGTGTGTGTGTGTATCTATATATATATATATATCTATATATATAAGTATTTACAGTGGATATATATGTGTGTGTGTGTGTGTGTATTTATATGTGTATCTATATATATATTTATAAGTATTTACATTGGATATATATATATACCCATA
>JBBJLS010000002.1:15130980-15147030 GCA_037577275.1 Bryconaethiops microstoma | reverse complement strand
CATTTGTTTTGAAAAAACTCTCGTCTCAGTCACGCGAGACGGTACATCAACAATTTAGCCCACGAGCGAGCAAAAAAAAAAAAAAAAAAACGTTTTTGGGGAGCTTCTTCTTATTTTTATGCACTTTGATTTTAGTTGTATCTATACCGGTCCGTGAAAATATTGTTTTACATGAAACTGGTTCGTGGTGCAAACAAAGGTTGGGGGGCCGTTGCTTTAGAGAAGCCCCTCAGTACCAAGCATCAGTTACAGGAGTGCTGCTGATGACCATGGCTTTATTCTATACTGTAGACTGCACTACCCTGTGAATAAAGGTCCATTTTAAAGTCTTAGAGCTCTTAACATAAAAAGCACTACTCATTCACCACTTTGATACAGACATCCAGGGGACTTACAATTCAATACGATACATTGTCTTTGACTGCTGACACTTACAAAGTCGGCATGAGTGCTTTAGAAAAAAAAAGAGGGAGGAAGAAGTCTTCATCCCAGCAGTGAACTAAGGGTTTATATGCTTTCACCAAGTCAAAACCAAATACTACACTCTAATTTCCAGTAGACTCCAGTGCATTCTGTTTGTTTTTTTGTGCTGTGGGCAATGATGCATCAAAAACAAAAGCATCAAGTAAGTGGTAACACACAGAATTCAAGCTTTAGGCAGTCTTAAATTCTTTATTTAAATGTACTTCTTTCAATAGAGCAGCATTTTGATCATTTTTGTCCTTTCAATTGATCTGCTTCTCTCTTGATTAGAGACAGAAAGGCGTTGTGCATATTTTCGCTGGGATTTGAGAGGGCTCATGGTCATTTCTGTTTTTGTGTCTGGAAGCACCCACAATGTACCTTTAATTCATTCCTGTAACAAGTCTACATCAATCCCTGTAAGCAGATGTGGTGACACTTCAGATACACACCTGTGTTATTGTAAATAAGTGAAATCTGGCTTCAGCTTTACCAGCCATGGCCAGGATTGCACGCATGGGATGCTTTATGTGTTAGTTAAACCTGCCTATAATCTTTTGAGACAGTGCCAGCAAGCAGCCTTGCTTTTTCGTCCGTGCCAGACACCTCCACTACAAAACTGGCTTGCCTAATTTGTGCTGCTATTTTATGCTTGGTGGTATGCGTCAGAAACACAGCATGCAGCAGGACAGCCAAAGTCCGTTTACTAATGCAACCGACCACGAGAGATACCAGCTCAAACTTTGCCCTGCTGTAAGTTTTTAAATTTTGCATCAGTAGATCATTTTAACTCAGGATACCTTAACTACATAAACATTACTGTCACCTTATACATGATGCATTCATGACAGCGTCAGTGATCATCTGTCATGTTTATATCTTTAAAAGGTATTCTATATTTGTCAGTTCTAGTGAATAAAAGAATCCGAAGTCATGAAATGTCATGACTTTATTAATATGTGCAGGAAATGTAAATTACGTGGGGTATCAGTAGGATTTTACTGATATCGATATTTGATCCAATATAGCATCAACCATTTAAAAACGCCAGCTGTGTTAGAATGCATTAATGTTGCATAAATGTCGGTCAATATTTTGGTACCGACCAGTCAAGAACCGATTTAGTACCAGGTTTTGATGGCGTTAAGTCACTATGCAGCTCGCTGCTGGAACAAACTGCCCATCAGTATCAGATCTGCACCAACTGTAGCTTTAAAAATCTGCACTGTTCTCCTCTGCCTTCTGTCAAACATTTGTAATTGTACTGCCCTTTCAATTATCTTTTATGTATTCTTTCATTAATTTATTATCAGGGTATCCACAGAGCCTTAAAAAGTCTTAAAAGGTCTTAAATTAGATTTTCCAAAATTAAGGTCTTAAATATCTTTAATAATGACTAGTAATCCTTAAATCCAGAGTTCAAAGGTCTTAAAATACCACAGACCCAATAAACAAGATTGCTATATTTTTTCCTGGTAATCTCTAAAGGATTTGGCGAATTTCTAATTGGTGTTTTGCATTTTTGTGTATGAGATAGGAATGAGCGGAACCTCCAATATTTCTGGTTGTGTGTGTGGGAGTGTGGCTTTTTCAGGTACGTACATTAGCAGTTTGTTGCTAGTGGCCACGTCAGTGATGGGGAAGTGCAAATTTAACGTGAAATGGATGGAAAATCCCACATTTGCAACATGGTTAAAACCAGTTCCAGGCAATAGCTATGAGGCCCGCTGTTTGCTGTGCAAGAAGCTTTTTAAACCTGGTTCAGCCGGAGTTAAAGCTATCAGGTCGCATATGCACAGCGAGAAGCACAAAGCTGCTGCCAGAACCTGCGACCAGACACCTGCCGTTTCTCAGTTCTGTTCCGTCTCAACAGTTTCACAGACTTCAGCTCCATCTCCGAACCCAGAAGCGACCGCAACATCAGTTACATTAACAGACCTTAGGACTACCTTTGGGTCCACCGTGACCCTTCAGGCAGATGTACTGTGGTGCCTGCACAGCATAACAAGACACCAATCCTACAGCGCTAATGAGGGTGTTGGGGATATTTTCTGAGCTGTGTTTTGGAAATCGCAAAAAAAACTTTGTGTGGTAAAGACAACACAGCCTATTTCACAAAATTTAGTTTGGCTGTCCGAGTCGCATATGCCAATGTCAACAGTGGCAGTTTTACTTTGATGTTTGGCAAAACCCTCAACCAGACAACTAAAACCAAGCAACTGGACCTACAGCTGAAGCTGACGGGAAAAGCAGAACTTTGATGGCCCAACTCATCACAAAATCAAACACACTGAGGAAGAGATACAAAGAAAAAATGTGTGAATTAGAACAAGCGGACGCTGAGCTTTAGAAAAAGACTGAAGAACTCAGATCTGTGCCATAATTGTGGAAGTTGTAGCACAATTCACTTATATTCAGTTTAAACATTCATGTAATTAGAATTGACTTATTTTATTCCCTGTATTCAGTTCACAGATCTTGTTAGTACTGTAATGTTTTTGTTGTGAAATACATGCACTTTCATGCTCTGTAGAGCAGTTATTTTTCATCGCTTTCAGTTCCAGTAAGTGTTCAAATAGAACTATTTGTAAGGTGGTCACATGCTCTTTGCCGTTTTGTGAATGTAGGGTCTTAAATTTGATCAAAGTGGCCTTTAAAAAGTCTTAAGTCTTAAATTTGGCTTCCTTAAACTTGCAGATACCCTGCAGTATATCTCAACAGTATATCTAACAGTATATTCACTAGCATTTTATGTGCACTGTGCAGCATCGTTAGAGCTGACTGCAAATGACTGAAGAAGGTAGCTAGGTGTCATAGTATCTCCAGTGTTTTTGGCTAACCTCTCTACACAAATAAGTTAAATTGAATTTGCTATGAACATGTTTTCTTAGTTTAAACTTTATTATGTTATACTCATTACATTACACAGACAACTAGGTGATTTTTCTATCGTACCGACCTAGAAGGAATAATTATTTTGCAAACGTCTTTATCAATCATAATGCAGATTTATATTTGGTCTACCCTTAATCGTTAAAGAAACACAATAGCTTTCATTTTATTTTAAATGTTCTATAGAAGTTACGATAGGGTTAAAACACAAGAATGAAACATTGAAACATTAGTTCTGCTAAGAGCAAACAGGTTTTTTTGAGCACTTGTGTGCATTCATCAATCGATAGTTGCTCTGCTCAGTTTAATACTAAATTAATTTCTATCCAGAGATATATTTTAAACTTGAAATACTTTGTAGTCTGAAAAAGGCATCCGCATAATTATATGTGGCCTGTTTAGTTGTCAGATAACAGTGTCATATTATGTACCCTATGTTGTAGGTAAGTTTTTATATTAATTCTGTACATGATGCTTCAGAAGGGGGTAACTGCTGCTCATATTGAGGTACTTTATTTCCCTTTTTACTTGCAGGACAAGATGGTCTTTGATTAAAATGAAACCCTTTATGTAAGAATTAGATCCTACACTGGCATTTACTTTTGTTGAGCTCTCTTCTGAAGAGATGATGTGTTCCCAAATGGACTAAAAGCTCTGAAGAAGCACAGTTAGTTAATATATTGACCTAACAATGCACTCTATATACTGGAGATTGTGCAATTTGTAAATGTTGTATAGGAGAGAGCAGGGACAATCTGACTTGTTTGTCCTTTGCCTTTTATGTGCGTTCCCTGATTCTCTTATTCCTCAGAAATGCAGTTGAACAATAACAATGAAGAAGTGTTTCTCAGCCGCAGGTGCATTGCTTCCTGGCTGATATTAGCTGATGTCTGAAAGAGCAGGAATTAGCGACGTGTTACATTAGCCTTTTGTTGTGCGTTTTGTCCTTGTCCTTCTTCATTTCCCTGTTTTGAATGTGGAGCAGCGAGAGGCCTGCTACAGAACTAATGCCCATCACGCGTTTAAATGGTGCCAAAGGCCCTGCTTAGCAACTTAATGCAAAGTGTTCTCATGTCAATCCGCATGGAAATGGATACAATGCAAACATCGCAGCTGAAGCCACTGCGCATTCTGCTGAGTAAAAAATCCCAAAAGAGGGCAGAGGAGGGGTCTTTTGTCTGCCCAGGAGGCTCTGAATGGCGAGGGCAAACTCGTTTGATTGAGTTCGCTCGCCAGGCTTAGGGGAGAGGAGCCTATTATAGATGCCTGGGTTTTTTTGTTAAGGTTGAGATCAATTCATTAAATTTTATTGCCCGGTGAGAAGCAGAGACGCATTATTGTTGGGGGACTTCATCAAATATTCATGGTTTAAGATAAGTAGTAAATGTATTCAATTAAGTGGTCTTTCAGAGAGAGTAGGAGAGAGGGGGGCTGAAGGCCTACTCAGCTGACAGTACTAATTGCCTAATGGTTCTCCTTTTTGTTCGACAAAAATATGTATTCTTTCTTTTTTAATTCCACGTGTGCTATGTCAATCAAGGCTGAAGTATAGCCTAATGACAGAACAATAGGGTATTATTCTGTTGTGGTTCCATTGGGGTTACATGCAAGGCTGGAGTACAAATTTGTCACCTTATGGTGTACTGTTAACTTAATGTATTTAGTACAAAGGGTACATGCAAGCCTCTGCTAACTAATTCTCGTCAGACATTTTTGAAGTACTTATGATTTTTTTCCATGAATTCGAAGTGCAGTTTTTTTTATGTTGCTACTAAATAAATAGTAGCGGTCTTTAAGTTGTCAGTTATAGAATATAATTTCTTAACTCAAACTGACATTTCTGTTCTGTGTGTTGTGTTGTCTGTTTGTATGTGTCCTCAGCCTGATGATGTGGAGGGAAAGATCAGAGAAATCATTCCTCCTGGTTTCAGCTGTAACACGGATGACTTCATTTCACTCTTGGAAAAGGAAGCAAACTTCAAGCCGTTTGGAAGCCTCTTGCACACTTACAAAGTTCACAATGTGGAAGAGGGAGCAGACCTCACCTACCAGATACACAAAGTATGGACAATATTTCTTAAGCAGCACTGACTGTGGTGTTTGACCTGTGTCAGTAAAGTTATTGTGATAATGTGGTGTTCCTTAACTTTATTATTTCCTGGCACCCTTTTGAATGCATGTGCATGCGCCCTCCCGCAAACACACACACAGTGCACTGTTTAGCCTGTACCTTCATTTAGGCCTTCCAGATTTTATTTAAAGATGGTATCTTTGTGTTTAATGCACTTCATAGAACTCTTTTTATGACCCTCAGTGGGACATGCTAATGACATAGTTGGGCAGTAGAATCTCACTCTGATACACAGTCATAATGCTATAACAAGAATTAATCTTTGCCCATTTGCCTTTTAGGTGGATATTTCATGCCCAGGGTTCAGACAGTACCATGACCGCCTTCAGACCTTTCTCATGTGGTTCATCGAGACAGCCAGTTTTATTGACGTAGACGACGATCGCTGGGATTTCTTTGCTGTGTGAGCATTTAGGCTATTTTTATACCTCCATACACATAAAAGTGCCATACAGGAGCCATGGGTTATCATTATCGTCCTCACCAGTGGATTTGGATGCTTGTTCCTGATTTGGCTGCTTTAAATGTTCATTCTGTGATTGTCTTGTTTACATCTGATATGGCTATGATCATTGTATAGGGAAAAAGCAGAAAAAATGCTAATTAGACCTCTATTGTGAGGGATGGGATGAAGCAGATATGGGTGCATGATTGAAGAGTTTTGGAGGCTGCATTTTCAAAACCCACATTTTGACGGCATATTAATGCTTGTCTGAACTCGGAAGTGAGAGAATGCACTTAGAATTAATAAAGTGTAGAGAACATGAGGATGCTGTTTAAAAATTTTTAAAAAAAGTCAGGTGCATGTGCGTATACATACGCACGCACACACTTGTGAGGAGACCTCACTGCCTCTCATTGTGGTGCCTGCAGCCAATTACCGGGCCTGTTTAATTATATTTCCCCCTGCATAGAGGTGAACTGTTGATCTCGCAAGAGTTTCCTTTTGTGTTGTTTGTCTCTTTTCTTTTCTGTCTTTTTTGTAGTTAGTGCAAGAGGCTGAATTGAATGCTGTTGTCTTTTGAAACGGTGAATGGAATCTCTAGCAACAGAAAAGGAGACTCTGCTAGTGTTTTCTTTAGTTTGGCACCTATTAAAGCTGACAATGGGCAAATGGACTGGAGAGATTTGAAGAGGCTAGATGCCTCCCTCTCTCCGCTCCTCTCTTCTCTAAGTTGCAGTGCACCAATTAAGTACATAATGCATTCACTCTACAGCAGGTGCACAGACTGCAACTGCCCTGCTTCAGCATGCTCACACTGACAGCAGGCCAGAGAGAGAAAACAAGTAGCGTGCGAGGTGGGGGGTGATAAACGGCCTGAGCTGAGAAAGACAAGGATATTGAAAGAGTGATAGAGGGTCCGGTGCATGGGAGCGTGCCTATGATTGACCTTCTTGCCTTTGTGTTCTCTCTCGCTCTCTCTCACTATCCTCTCTCTATTGCTATCCCTCTCCCTCACGTCTCTTGCACTGTTTCTCTCTCACTCTCTACAGTTTTGAGAAATACAATAAGGATGGGGAGACACTCTACGCTACGGTTGGCTACATGACAGTGTATAATTACTACGTATACCCAGACAAAACCAGACCACGTGTCAGGTAATTACCAGGGAAGCACGTGCCTTCTCTCTCTTTTATTCTTTGAAAAAAGGAAAAGAAAATTATACATCTCTGTCTCTCTTGTCCCTAAATGCCCCAAATTACTGGCTTATATATCCTATAAGCCAACCCCCATTTGCTCATTGTAAGGATGGCAAAGTCAGCAGCACCCATCAAAAAGCCCATTTTGGAAATCAGCATAATATATTGATTGGCACAGCATGGTAACATTTCATTATGTTGGCCAAGTGTATGAACAAAGATAATCTTTTGGTAGCGATGTATCATGTTATGTTGGAGAAAATAAAGCATTCTGGACATGAATTATGTGTATTAAACAAAACATATTGTCATATCTATATCAAGTCATCATTACGATCATGAAATGTCCATTGTATCATGCAACGCTGGAATTTGATGTGATATTGTGGGAGTTCAGTGTGTTGGAAAGAGCAAAAAAGTGCTATGGAAAGAGCAAAAAAGCAAAAACAAAATATTAAAAACATGAAGAACTATGGCCTTAATTTAGCATTGTGTTCATGATGCATGCCCTTCTGATTAAGGTCTTCTTTTATGTGTTTGTTTTTTTTTTTCCCCCTGAATAAATCTCAGTTGTGCCATTCGACACAAACACTCATCCTATTTTTCTGTCTCCTTTTTTTCTCTCTGAGCAGCCAAATGCTGATCTTGCCACCCTTTCAGGGTGAGGGTCATGGAGCTCAGCTGTTAGAGACAGTCCACCGGTTCTACTGTAACTCACCTAAAGTGCAGGACATCACAGGTGTGTAGAGGTGAAAGCATAACAGGAACTGTACATATGACTATTATATTTACTGCTGGAGAATGTTTGGGTTATATAACTTGGACTGGAAAAGGTAGTGTCCCTGTTGCATTAACCATCCTTAGCAAGTTTATCATATTAGGTCTGTGATGCGTACCTCTAAGTGGTTGTGACATGTGGGATTGGTTCTCCTGTTTTTCTTCTTTGAGTTGCTCATGTGAGCCACTATTGGCCTTGGGCCTTTTATAAACATCCAGACATGGAAGATATCTGCATTTGCCAGTCTCCATTCCCATGTAATGCAAGTAGGATATAGGTATATATTTTCGGTAGTTTCTTAAAACATATTTTGTGTGTGATAGATTGAACAGTTTTTCCTTTTTAAGCATAGTTGTCGGGTGAATTTAAATACCTCTGCCACGGCTCTTCGGTCCAACGTGTAGCGAGGTGGGAGGGATGTATGTAAATTGCAGGCATTTTGCTACTGAAATGTGCTGGCCACATGCTGCTGTTCGGGCTCTCTCGCACAATGGCATAATTATTGAGCTGTGTGGGGAGAGAGAGAGAGATTAGCTTTCATTCAAACTGAATACACAGCTCCACTCTACCACAGCAGACTTGCAGCCAGCATTTGCCCAGCTTTCATACATCCTTTTTTTTTTTTTTTTTGTTCTTTTTTCTCTTTTGAACTTTTTGTCTGTGCCTTAACTTACTCTTTCTGTCACTGTACATGTCTGTATTTGGATGACTATTTGTGAGCTAATCAGTGCATTACAGCAGTGCAGATGGTGACATAATTTGTACTGTTTTGCCTCTACATCAGCAGTGAAACTACTACTTGAAGGTTCAAATGAATGGTGAAGCGCATAAGAATCATATTTTTTTTTTATAAATAATGCACCAATTGCTGTGGCTGTTTAGTTGCTATTGCTGCTAGTAAGAAAAACACCCCTCAAGATCTGTGTCTGTTTCAACAGAAGAACAATTCTGACTAAAACAATAATTTTAATTCACTATAAGCATTCAGAAGTTGCTTTTGCTTTGATTTAAAAATAAATAAATGGACTCCTCAAAAATGGTAATGTATGTCACTAAAGGTCTTTCCGGGGGGCTTATAGACCCCAGATTGCGAACATCCTAGTGAATAGAAAATTTCTGATGAAAGTATGTAAATGTGAACAGCTTTCTATGCTCATACATAAGTACAACCAAATGTTTTTAACCCTGAAAACAGTGTCATAAAAGTTCATCAAAGGTAAAGGAGTTCAGTGATTAGTGACTGCCTTTCTGGTTGCTGTTTATAAGTGTCAGTGAGGACAGAATCTGTCCTTTGATGCACCAAGGTTTTCCAGGTAGAATTTCTTTTAAAATTCTTTGCAGCTCTTCAGAGAATTAAACATGTGCCTACCACTCACAGAAAACAGTGTGTGCTACAGTGTTCAGTGCACATAATGTACATGGCAAGATGATCATACTGTGAAATGTCAGTCTTACTGCTGGTTAAGTTGGCCAACTAGCAATACATAATAATTTGCTTGTCTGTTTGAAGTGAGAATTCATGGTATGCCCCATTGTTGTGGTGTTACCTAGGAATGTCTAAGTAAGATTTTCAGAAGGGTTGAGTGAATCAGAAAACTTTAGAAAACGTTATTAATCCTGGTGGAAAATGCTGATTTAACATGGTGTGGAACTTGGTGTGCAAAACTGTGGTACAGAAGAAACCCAGTTTGACCACCTTGGTCTAATTAGTTAGTCTAGAACCCTGGTTGCCAACCCGCGGCTCTTTGCCTGGTTTCATGCGGCTCTTATGTTGATATCGAAGTTTGTTTTTGTGGGGGTTTTTTTAAATGTGCCGGTTCGCTTCGCTTGAGTTCAATACTAGAGGAATTTAACCGGAGGACTCACTGACTCGTGCTTTAGGAAAACGCTACTGTAAATTATTATATTTTTGTTTGTGAACTTGGTTGAACTGAGAGTTTGTGTGTGTGAGAAAATGACTGGCTTGTGGTTTTAGTGCTGTAGGAGTCCATTTCTGTCATTATCATTTTGGTGTGTGACATATACAACAAATCTGGCTGTGTGTGTGTGAGTGTGAGGAAGGGATGGGTGATGTTCATGTATGCCCATGTGTATGATGTTGCTCTTTGTGGTAACACAGTAAAAGAAATGTGGCTCTTGGTCTCAGACTGGTTGGCCACCCCTGGTCTAGAGCTTTGACATAAAACTTTTCCCAGTGTATTGTTGCTGTTTTGTCAATATGCTGAGAAAGATTAAATGGCAGACCATTGTGTAAAAACTATTGATGTAGGTATATTGCTAATGAGCAACAATCCATTTGTGAGCTTGACAGTAGTAAATAGAAAGTAGTAATCTCAGGAAGACTGAAGTAGTATAACTGAAAAACAATTGTAGAAATCTGTAAACTATTTTTTCCCTATCCTGTTCTATTTATTTGTTGACAGTTAACACCACTGTCTGAACATTCCCTAACGTACAGGTAATCTGACGGTGTGAATGGAAATATGTCTATCTTCATACACAAAACCAGTCTTGAAGTTGCATCTCAAGCGACTTTGTAGGTGTGCTGACCATGCCTGAAGAGCCCTAACTGCAGTGTTGTGTACATGGTGATAAAAGCTGGTCTGTATTTTGCTAAATGCAAGAAAATGACAAGGCTAGCTGAATGTAAGTGCAGGACAAGGATCCAGAACATACAAATGGCAAATAAAGAAATATAAGGCTACCATATATATTTTTTCCATTGTGGCTTTGAGCTAATCAACCGGCTAATAATTTTTATGACCGTTTTACTCCTCTTCCCTAATGATTCAAATGAATATGGACCTTGATGTATGATAAAGGGAAATCCTAGGAATTAGGGGCAAAAAGAGATAAGGGGGATCTACAGAGATGCAAATTCATTTGATTTATTTAAAATATTTTTAAAATAATGTTTTTTGAAAGAACACGCTTTTTTCCCAAACATTTTTTGAGGAACATTTAACTAATTGTTTATTTCATGAGATTGTTTCTGCCCAGTTCTTTGTTACAATAATCTAGATGCAACAGCTACAGTAACATACATTCGTACAATTGTGTTACATTTACCATGAATTGAATCTTATATTTGTTTCAATAATTCTAGCGGAAGATCCCTCTGAGAACTATGTGAAGCTGAGGGACTTTGTGCTGGTGAAGCTGTGTATGGCCCTGCCTTCCTTCTCTACAGAGAAACTAGCTCAGGGTTTCAGTGAGGAGATGGCAGTGGAAGCTCGAGATAAACTCAAGATCAACAAGGTGAGATCCACATGCACTGTACTGTATACCATGCTTATGTTAAATATTAATTGAGTAACTGCTGACACATAGCTTTGATTTAGGCACAAAACAACTTTTTTTATATCCGAATTCAATTCCACAGTTGTATCTATCTGCCGACACCAATATCTGCAATACTTTTCTCACTCTTAAACAACTAAGCTGTAAATAGTTTAGTTAGTCTTGATGCACTTTTGATTCAAGATGGCACCCTTCTTCTGTAGTGAACTATGTAAGTTTCTACACCCATGTAGTGCACAATTTGTCCATTATGGCATTCTGCATGCATGGCTGAATCGGCAGTGCCTCTTTTTAGACGCACTATACACTGTCATCATTGGTGTATCTCTCTACGGCCTAATACTCAAAGGCCATGTCCACACGTACATGGGTATTTTTGAAAACTGAGGTTTTTCTATGCATTTTGGCCTTTCGTCCAAACGTAAATGGCGTTTTGGGTCAGTGAAAATGCACGTTGTCAAACTCTGGCCAAAGAGTTTGAAAACTGTTTCTGTATTTGCGTGTGGACAAGAAAAACGTGTGGACCATTTTGCGTCATACTGAGCGCCACTCATGTGACTTCACAGTATGCGCCGTGTTTACATTAGATTTTCATCTGCAATGCCCGATGTATACAAAGTACTCCTGCTCTCAACCTAGTTAGAAGTTTTGGCATGTTCGTACTCATGCGTGGAGTTACTGTCCATCCAGTATGAAGGACATGGATGTCAGAGTCAGCTTTGGTTGCTATTGTATTCAACACAGACACTGTCTCTGGTAATGACGTCCCCCCTCCAAGGCTTCTGATTGGTCACTGATGCTATACGGTTTAAGGTTATATCACCACCTGCTGCCTTGGCATGTTTTTGACAGCATTTTTTGCGATTGCGTGTGGATTGACCTCTTTTTAAATACGTGCTTGTGTTGATGTGATTTTTTGTTTGTTTTTGGGGGTTTTTTACAAATGAAAACGAAAAATCTCCGTGTACGTGTGGACATGGCCAATTTAGTTCAGCATTTACGTTAGTTTTTTCTGATGACTTGCTCCTTCAGTTTTCAAAAACAGAAAAAATTGTGCTGAATGTTTCAATTGGGAAATAAGTGATTATATTTATATATATATATATTAATTAAATGATTGCACTCAGTTTCTTTTGATTAAAAGTAGAACACTAAAGCCTCCTAAAGTATTTTTCATATTTGTAATTCCTCATAACCTTTCACTAAATCAGCAATTTCTGCGTAAAGCACAGAGAGACTCTATCGCACGCACACACCACTGGAAGCCATTAACTGTGAATGAGTGGGAGTTCACCTCAGTGTGGCTTCTGTATGAATTCTCTCTCTCTGCACTTAGGCCACTATTTAACTGCTCCAATTACATCCCAGCACCCTCTTTTATTTCCCAGAATCCCCCCGTACCTGTTGTTTTGTGAGCGATTAACACAGTCTGGTGCCTATGGCATGACCAGGCAAAATGGCTGCCCTGATCCCATGGAAGACTGTAGAGCTGTACTGGGTGTTATTTCTGTCCTTTTGACTTGCACAAGTGTGGAATTTTGCAGAATTCATGTGCACTTAGTTGCGTTGTAGTATGCATTATTTAATGGTTCAGAAATTCATACACAAATTGCATGTTCTTATCTATAGCCCTTCATGTGTCTTATACTTCTTTCACATATCCCTTTGTTTTAAACTTTTGTTGTCGAGTACTGCTGTTTTGTTCAGGTGATTATCTTTGCCCTTATACCCTTTTTTTTTTTTTTTTTGTGTAATGTTTCAAATGATCATCTCATCTCCTATGCAGAAGCATGCCAGGCGGGTGTATGAGATTCTGCGCCTCAGAAACACAGACATGAGTGATGAGGAGAAGGCCAGAGAGTTCCGGCTGGAAGTGAAGAAAAGACTCTTTGGGCCTTACAGGGTACGTGTGTGCATGTTTGGAACATCTAATGCTTTGTCATTCATTAAAGTAAAGACTACAGAAGAAATTGTTTATGGTGTGATGAACTAAAAGATCAAGTAATTTAGTCCCGTCCACCGCGCCCGTCCACCCCTTTTTTTTTTTTTTTTTAAAGTTTATACCTACTAGATGTTATACTTGCATCTGAATTAAAAACAAATCATGTGTGTTTAGAAATTCCTGCCTCTAATTTTAATGTGCACTTGTTTCTGTTTTCTGCATAGATAGCCCAAAAACCGTGTGTGTGCATATGTATATAATCTAAAATATGTTGCCACTATATTAGAGTACATATTACATAAAATGTATGCATGCATATGGGCAATGCATAATGTAATGATGAAGCCAGTAAGCGAGTGGGAGGCGTTCTGATGGCTCTCTCCAGGCAGTAGCTATAGTCTGCACTTCAGGACTGTGAGCTCTATTCAAAGCTGCTGTCATTAATAGGGATTTGCATCTCATTCAGACAAGCTATTTGCTACAAGGAATGTAGCAAACTGTTCACAATCAGTTATGCACTTTCACACAGTCACTCTGGCCCCCTCCCCAAGCAGTTTCAAGATTACAACTGTGCTTTTTAAATCCTTATGGCCGCAGTGTGTAATCCTTTAAACGTTTGAATACATGTTCTCTATTTTCATGTAGATTGATGCATTTGCACACTGTAATTTTAAAAGACTTTGCAGCAGTGATTAATTGTTTAATATCCGGCTCCACTTATGAGAGAGTGAGAGAGAGAGAGTGAGAGAGTCCGTATAATAATATTAATGTATGTGAAGTAGTGTTTTTGTACCATGCCCTCTGTATGTTAAACATTTAACAGAAATACGGGATCAGTGGAGACTGTAGGATCACAGCTCCCCAACTTCTCACCATGACATTAACCAGCATACAAACTTTAGACAGAAAAAACAAGGGACATCAAGACTGAAAAAAATGTGAGATTGAAAAGGAAGTTGGAATTCCTTAGTAGAGTATAATGGAAGGATCTGGAGACCAGATGCTCTTTCTTGGTCGCTTGTGCTCCCTCCCTTCTCTTTTTCTCTGTCTTGCTCTCTTGCACTCTGCTTCCCTCAGGGTGGGAATGGGGATGTTAGGGTTTGTTTTATTCAGGTGGGAATAGTGTGTATAGTTGTGTACTGCTCCGTATGTTACTCTGCAAGTGTTGTGTGATGAGAATGGGGGGAAAATGGGGGAAATAAAATTGATGAGTCTTTTAAATGAAGCCTGTGAATGGGATTTTCAGTACTCTACACCATGCTGTACTGTAATAGTTTTTTTCTCATGTGTAGAAGAACCAGCGTGAACTGATGAAGATGCGCAAATGTTTGCGTCCAGAGGAGCTGGCATCTCACATCAGTCAGATGGACACAAGACTACAGCATGAAGAACTGGAGAAAAGCTATCAGGAAGTTCTGGGAGAGTACCGTAGAGTACTTGAAAGGCTGGCTCAGGCATGAACACACACACACACACACACACACACACACACACACACACACACACACACACACACACTCATCAAACCTCTTGTGGATTACTGGAAGACCCAAGAGTCTTGGATCACTCTAGGACTGCCACAGGGACTAGGGATCTGAGGGCTCACAAACACAGATACATTTTCCAACAGGAGTGCCCCTTGCATTTCCCCCCCTCACCCTTTTGTGTGTAACTTTGTTATAAATACCTTAGAACTGATCCTGTTAGATGTGAGTGTAAGAAAAACAAAGACGCTGAGCCCAGTTGGACCTAGCCTGTTCACTTGTCGCTGGTAATGTTCTAGCAGGGACCTGGTGGCAAGGTTGTGCCCCCGCCACCCAGCCCCCCACCCCTTCTTCTGTTCCCCTGCCTTTTTTCTTAGCCCCCCTCCTTTAAAAACTCAGTGGTCAAGCTCTTTTCGGGATGTAAAGATGTGTAGGTTTTGAAGCACTTCATAAAAAAAAAAATAAATGTTTTCTATATTGCCCAACTGCGTAATGATTTTGTCCAAAACCTTTTTTCAGTCCAGTCTACTACTACTACTACTACTGTTACTACTACTACTGCTGCTGCTACTACTACTGCTAGTTACTATAATATTATTATTATTATTATTATTATTTCCCCTCCCCCTCTGTGTTACCCTGTTTCATGGTAAATACTAATATGTTTTATATATGGAGCGGAGAATTGTAGGCAGTTTGAGTTTAACCGCTGCTTCTACCCAGCTGGTGGCTGATGTGTAATGAGCACACTTGCATGGTGTCATTGGAATGGAGCCTACACATCAAAAGTGCTTGAGGTGATTTAATTGTGTGAACAATGTGTAGGACTAAGTGCAATAATTGGTTTATTATGGTTCAGTACACTGTAATCCTTACTCATGTTTAAGACCACTGTTTAAAAAATGTTCAGTTTTAACACTTGTCGCTCTAAATGGTAGAACACCTATTAAAAATGCTTTAATTTGGCAATGTGCCTATTTCTTTGAAAAAAAGATGTTGGAGACAATGTGTTGAACTGTTCCTTAAGTATGTCTTTTACATTTGGCAATCAATAGAGAAAATTCATTCTCCATTCAGTATCTGAGTAACTTGAAAAAGGGAGGACCAATGCCACCTGTGATGTGCCTGGAAAAGTGAGGCTACTATAAATCTGTATTGAGTGCACAATAAAGAGTACAAGTCACATTTCAGTATAGATGCATTTTTTTTTTAAATATAGTTCATTTGGGGAAAAGTTTTTCCAAAATATCAACTGCACTCCTGTGTTGTATAGACCTTAGAATGTGGATTTAAAAGTATGTAATTCATTATTTTAATTCACACCATATAGTTAGTCAAATTCATTTATGCCTTTTTTTTTTTTTTTTTTTTTTTTTTTTTTTTTTTGGACCCCCCTTTGGCTACGGTTCTTCCGACTTAC
>JBBJLS010000002.1:15116214-15130970 GCA_037577275.1 Bryconaethiops microstoma | reverse complement strand
GTATTTTAAGTCACACCATAGAGTTGGGCAAATTCATTTGGGTCTTTTTTTTTTTTTTTTTTTTTTTTGTGGACCCTCCTGTGGCTAATGTTACTTCTGATTGCATGCGATATTGAGTGTTTCCTAAATGACTGTTATGCCTTTCGATTTGCCATTTCACAGGCCACTTATGCAGATCATGCTGATGAATAACCATTTCCTTTGGCACTTTTTTCTCTCTCCAGTTAAAAAATTAAGGTCTTGGGTTTAATTTTCATTTTCCTATCCTCTTCAGACATAATAAGTAATGCCCTGAACTGTTGACCGTCTATAGATATTAATTAGACCCACTCATGCCACGACTGCTGCAGACTGATCCACCGTCACTTGTCCAAATGAACTTGTGAGAGTTAATAATCTTGGTGAATTTTACTTTTGGCATTGCAGTAATTTTTGTGAACTAAAGCAATCTGTTGAGGTTCAAATCTTAATGCATATCCCAGAGAGCTTCGCTAGAGGTGGTTGCTGTGTTTAGAACTTTTTAATTCACAGTATGTGACAGTTATTTTCCTCATTAATATAGTAGTCTTGTTCAGGATCAGAGATCTTCAAATACAGAACTTAAATCCAGTCCTGGGTTTTGTAATCACTGGTAGTTAGCTGAATTGTTAATATCACTGATTTCTCTATCTAGTGTCATACTACCAGAGATCACAAAATCCAGGACTGGAAACTGGATTCATGTTCCCTATTCAAAGATCAGTGGCTTTTTTTTTTTTCATTTCTCTTTTTATTAACATATCCAGCAGAGACTGTGACCAGAATGGATCCAATGGAGCATGCAGGGGTGTCTGCAAGAACCAAAGTTGACTGGGTTGCGCATTTTTACTTGGTCCATGACCGTAGCAACATACACCATTTGGAGTTTAGAGATTTTGCTGCCATATTTTTCACCAGCTGCTAAAAAGTCTGATAATTCTTGTTTACAGTAGACCCACCAGTCAGTAGTAATACTTGCTAATGTTTCTTTGTCCTGTTCTTAGGACTGAGGGCATATTTTGGAATGCGTACAGCTGTGGAGTGATCATTGGTGTTCAGCAGAACTTGCAAGCCCATTGTTGGGAACAGGGATATTAAAAAGAAAAGTGTACATACCTAACGGTGCCCTACAACACAATATGGATCTATTTCACTTATAGCCAGGTTCTCCATCATGGAGAAGAAGCATTAAAGCATTTGAGTGGTTCTTTGTATTGTCACAGTTGTGTAATACCATTGCCTTCAAAAAATGACCTTGAATGTGACCCCCTTTTTAAAGAGTGAAACGAACAATTCACGATAGCAGGCCTTTGACTTGGACGTGAGTTTTGTACACTCAGAGAAGCTTAACTCTATTGTATTACACACCTGTACTTTTTGGCAGCGCTTTCACAGGTGAAATGTTTTAAAGCAAGTATGTGTGTGTGAGAGAGTGAGTGAGTGATGGAAAATAACCATGTTTTGGGGAGGAATCATTCAGAGGGCTGTGTAAACTGTAATATTGCTGCTTGTCTATTGTAGGGTTCTCTCCTACTACAATCACCCTGCCAGTGGAGCTCCAGAGAAAGTGAGTGAAGACAGGCAGCGTGGTGTGGCATAACCGGGCCTGCTCAACAATCATCTGCAGTGATCAGAGACTGCCGCCTCGCCCTCGAGGCTGTTTCCTTTTCATTCGGCAAAAACAGTGGTCATCACCGCCTGTCCGTCATGTAAACTCAGAGCCCTGTAGAAACACAAGAGGTTAAATTGCAGGCACTTCTCTCTATTTGTCGTTCTTTAAAATCTCTTTATGAATAGTAACTTGGTCAGGGATTTAGCCTGTTTTCCTGAGGTCACAGCTGTAAGCGACCCTCTTTGGTTGATTCTAAATATGTATTCCAAACAGTAACACACTCCGCTAAGCTGTGCACACTAATGTCGACCTCATTCCCTCATCATCTCTGTTGAATACTGGGTTCGATATTTTACTTCAGAATTTTTTAAAGGAAAATTTCCTCTGATTATTTTACATTTTTACCTTGTTCAATCACTGATGGCCCATTGGGGAGAAATTTAGGTCAAAACATAAATCTGTTGTAAAACAATGTCTCAGGCATCAGGCAGTGTTTGCATTGACATTCAGTGTAATTGCTTCCTGATTTAATACCTTTTCAAAGATCTTAAATGTACCAAAAAAAGTTAAATGTCTTGATTCTCTGTCTTGATTCACTCTCTTGATTCGCTGCAATCAGTCTTCACTGCTGTATCTTTTGATTAAACAAGTTCATCTAGATTTGAATAATGTGGGCATTTTGAAAAATTCATGAAATTTCCATTTAAGCTGAGGTTGTTCTCTAAGCCTGTTTTAAAATATGTAGGTTTTGCTGTGATTATCCATGTTTAGTTTTGTAATGTTTTTATATGTACTTACAATTATAGTGAATCCTTTTATTTTTTGGCATCACTTAAAATTCCAGATTCCAATACAAATTCAAAAAGACAAACACAACTGTACCAAAACGGTCTCAATGATGTTAACATCATTAAAATGTTTTTCATTCCCTTATGCTGCATTTTGGAGACACAAGGTTTTGTTGTGATCATGATGGTATTGTTCATTTACAGTGGTGTGAAAAAGTGTTTGCCCCCTTCCTGATTTCTCTTTTTTTTTTCCATGTTTGTCACACTTTAATGTGTCAGATCATCAAACAAATTTAAATATTAGTCAAAGACAACATACGTAAACAATGTGCTTTTTAAGTCAAGAATTTTATTATTAACAAAATGAAGACTTTAGAGTGGCCTAGTCAAAGTCCTGACCTGAATCTTATTGAGATGCTGTAGCATGACCTTAAAAAGGCGGTTCATGCTCGAAAACCCTCCAATGTGGCTGAACTACAACAATTCTGCAAAGATGAGTGGGCCAAAATTCCTCCACAGCGCTGTAAAAGACTCATTGCAAGTTATCGCAAACGCTTGATTGCAGTTGTTGCTGCTAAGGGTGGCCCAACCAGTTATTAGGTTTAGGGGGCAATCACTTTGTCACGCAGGACCATGTAGGTTTGGATTTTGTTTCTCCCTTAATAATAAAATCCTTCACCCAAAGCGTCTTCTCTTTTTATTAATGAGTTTGCTGAGCTGCTCTCATCTGTTAGTCCCATGTACTCATCCATTGTGGTCCTAGGTGATTTTAATGTACATGTTGACTCGAACAGCTGTAATTTTGCTGAAAATGTTCTTAACACACTCAACTGTTTTGATCTCACTTTCCCACTCACTCCAAAGGCCTATTCTAGATCTTGTCTGCACTTTTGGCACTTCTCCGCCTGACCTCTGTGATAAAAATCTCCCCTTTTCTGACCATAAGGCTGTGCTTAATATTGCTATTCCTAATTCCTCTCACCGACTAAATGCTTCTCGCTCCATCACATATAGGAACACAAAGAACATTAATGTAGACAAACAAAACTTGTGAAGGAGTCATTAAATGCATGCCCTGGAGATCTTGTTCTGCTCTACAATACACACATCTCTGACACTTTAAATCACGTTGCTCCTTCAAAGACATACAGTTTCTTTTTTACAATCTGCTCCATAGTTCACACCTGAACTACGTAGAACGAAAGCTGCTGGTCGCCAACATGAGCGACTAAGCAGAAGAACTGGCTTAACTGTTCATGAAATGGCATATAAAGATCACGTATCTGCTTATAGAGAGGCTCTAAATCAGGCTAAGTCCTCGAACCACACCACCATAATGGCCAGAGGCCAGGGTAATCCATTCGCTCCTAAATTGGGCTCTGGCCGATAATTACAGTTAATGTGTCGGGCCGGGCTGGGCTCGGACACAAGGTGCATGGGCTTGGGTAGGGTCGGGTTTCATTTTTTGGGCCCGATCTAAGCTCTACATTAGTGACTGGATGACACAGAATTTCCTCAAACTAAACCATGGAAAGACAGAAGCTATTCTTATTGCAACCCCGGATGTATTGAGGAAACTTAAGCAACTAAAGTTAGCTATCCCTGGCTACTTCACCACTACCACTACTGAAGTAAGAAATCTTGGGGTTACAATTGACTCTACTTTATCTTTTGACTCACACATCAAAAACGTCACTAAAACAGCTTTTTTCCATCTAAAAAACATTTCCAAACTCCGTCCCTCACTGAAGTCTGTCTGCTGCAGGAACACTTACTCTTGCTTTTATTACAATAGGGTTGGACTACTGTAATGCTTTGCTGTTTGATGTCTCAGCAAAGAGACTAAACAGGTTAGAGTATGTCCAAAATTCTGCTGCTAGAGTCTTAACCCGTACCAGACCCCAGGAACACATTACACCTGTCTTGCATCAATTACACTGGCTTCATGTACAATATCGCATACAATACAACATCATCCTTCTGCTCTTCAAAATCCTTACATGATCTGGCCCCATCTTATCTATCAAATCTGCTTAAACCATATAAACCGGCCCGCAACCTACGTTCTTCAGATGCTCACCTCTTGTCCATTCCCTCTGCTCGTCTGTGGTCTATGGGCGATAGGGCTTTTAGTGTGGCTGGCCCCAAACACTGGAATGCCCTTCCTCTTCCTCTTACGACGATGCACTTCACTTTCAGTTTTCAAAGCAAAGCTAAAAACTTGTCTTTTTACACTGGCATATTCCATTGTCTCTTAACTGTGTTCGCTGTACTTTTGTATTTGCTGTATAGTACATGATATGAGCTGTCCCATTTTGAGTACTTTCATATTATCTTATTTTAATTTTATATCCATCTTTGTATTTTATTCTTTTCTTTTATTGTGTTACTCCTGTCATTTATTGTACAGTGTCCTTGGGTACCTTGAAAGGTGCTTTAAATAAAAGCACTTTTTCACACCACTGTATGTTGTTTTTGGGTTAAGTTTAGGTGATGTACTGACCTGTGAGTGTGTCTAGTGTACTGGGTAGTGCTGTGTGTTAAGTATGACTATGTTGCATAGGGTTTTGTATTGTTTCACTTGTCAGTATTGGGCTGCAGCCAGACTGAAGCTGCAGCTTTTCTCCTCCTCGCTCTGGAATAATGACTGGAAGCTTCAAGTCTGGAGCTTTAAATCTCTGGTTTCACTCGTCAAACGGGGCAATCCTCCGCCTCTCGTTACCTACTGGCGCCTCCATCGCCCTGCCTTGAGACAGAGGCACCGTTTGGATCATTGCCCAACCATACTTCGGAAAGCCACAAACCTGATACATCTCAGTTGCAATCTCTCCGTCTTACTCCGAGAATTCCCAGGAGGGGCAGAGAGACGGCTGTGCCGTGCCCTTCCTCCCCCTGCCCAGTCCTGATCGTATTCCCTACTGCATTGTCCAGTATCTGCTCCCTCGCATACCTGAGGGACATCAGCCCCCCCTTAAGGTCACTTAACCAGCCCTTTCCTTTTCTCTCTTAATTGAGGTCTCCTTTAGATACCGTTTGATGCTCTGACAAGCCGCACCTAAACACTGTTTAAAAAAAGAAACCAGGTTTGACATCTTTTAATTGCCTGTGCCAGCAGAAGACTGATTGTAGAGGTAGGGGGGAGGGGAAGATCAGGTGGAGTGATAGGGTGGCCTGCTAAACTTGAGCAGGGAGGCACAGAGAAAGTGTATGTGTTGACAGTGGTGAGGAACTCCTTAGGGACGGCTGGTAATGCGTCACAGCATGTAAACACACATCTTGCTTTGCCTAATCCAGGTGTTTACCCTGCTCAAATGACAGTTACGATAAAAACACCTTACAAGTGGTAATAGCCAGTGTACCTGAGTCACTCCAAGATAACCCTTGGTCTGCTTGTGTTCCTCACTTTGCCCTCCTGCTGATTTTTATTTCAGCCATGTGTAATATTATTGCACCAAGTACAGTGCTGAACATTTCCCAAGAGAGCTCAACATTCATCTTGGGTCCTTCCCATATAAGAAACAGCAAATAAATACTGATTTAAGTAAAAAACTGAGCCATCATGTACCATGCAAACAAGTTTTGGCTGAGTTTGAAACACTCACAATTATTGCACAAACACTCTTCTCAGTTTTGAAAGCACATTTTAATGTTTGTTTTTTTTTATATGGGAATGTCTGAGGACTTGATGCATGCAAATCAAAGCAGTGCATGTAAATGTACTTTTAGTGGAAATTTGTGTTGGCTGTGAAGTTTGGACCCCGTTTTTTTAATTTTCAGCAACAGTAGAAACCAAACAGATATTGCAAGCCGAAGCTGCAGTTCATTTAGTGATTGCAGGTGCTTGTAATATTTCATTTCTTGCACTGAAGTTCAACTCAAGGTTTTCCTCTTGTAGCAGAAGATACTTCGATTAAACAAACAGTTGAACATGATTTGTAATTTTAGTTTGGCAACAGTAGTTTTTTTTTTGTCTTTCCACAGATGGTCATGGCAGTGTAAAAATCACTTGTTCACTTTGCATCTGGTTAGGATGATTGACACTGACGGAACAGTCCCACTACTGCGCTTGTTATTTTTTGTCAGATGTGATGTATGTAGGTAGTGCTGAAAATACAAACAACCCCATCCGGAATTGTGGCTCGATTAAGATCAGCTTACTAACTCCAAAGGAGACCATGTTCCTGCCTGCTGGGGTACTTCTATGAAATATTTAAACTTCTTTGTCATTCCCATCTGATGGGTTCATTTGTTCTTTCATTGCTTATTCAACATTAACGACTGTAAACTAACTTGAACAACTACTAATGGCCAGGTGCTGTTCGTCCGAAACGCATCCTTGCTCGTAAATGTTCACTGTAGCTTTTTGTTTAACAGGTGGTTGTTCTTTATTTTAAACATGGTGAAGGAGTGGTGGTGAGTAGTAGTAACTTCAGATTGTTATAAACTACTCAAGAAGGATCTATTTTTTGCCGTTCAAAAGTCTCTGCACTGCATTCTCTGACCATTTCACCTTATCCCACATAGTTTTATAAACTAACATGGTCCTAACACTTACTTTTCCTTTTTTCTGTCCTACGTTTGGTAAATAGGATGAACAGCAAACTTATTTACATCTAATCTAGCCTAGAGAGGAGACGCTAATCTTCTCCATCTGAGGCTGGGGGTTTACAGTGGTCTGGCGCAGTGTAATTAAACCAGTAGAACTGGACTGTGATGAATCACAGGGGAAGAAGGAGTGCAAAGAGAGGGAGCAACATGGCCAAATCAAAACTGTGGTTTGACATGGTGGGAAGTAGAGGATGAGGGAAGGATGGGCAGATTGCATCAGTGGAGGCAGACAGGGTGCCTGAGTTAGGTGATGTCAGATTAAGGACCTCTACAGGCCACCCTTTGCTAATTTTGAACGCACTTCATCATAATGTTGTCTGACCTTCAAATTATTGCTAATCCTTCATTTGAGGTGCTTTGTCTTGGGCTCATATGGGATTGCTGCAACATGTCAACATGAATTTAGCAATAGTAACATTTAATCACATTTGAGCTGATTCCATTAACCTTTTGTTGAGATTAATATTTTTGTGTTATATATATTGAATGTATGTACCTATATATCTGAATGTTAGTGTTAAACACATTTTGTTAGTATTAAACACATAGAAGCTGTTGGCCTAAAAGGGAGTTAAACCAGACATTTTTGTGGAGCAAGTAGGAAACTCATTCTGAAAGACTTGACTTCAGAAAAATGTTAGTTTGCTGCTTTGGAGAAAAGCCCAGCATCAGACACGCTGCAGTAAACTCTTCCATATGGCCCTGCTGGGGGTAAAGAGTGTAAAGTGTTGTACCGAGACTCCTTAGTCCATTGTGCTATGGTCTGCTATGGCAGTATGGTTTTATATTATTTAAATTATTACAATGATAAATTAATTTATAATGGTTAATTAAATAGTATCAAAATGTAAATGTATGCAAACAATCATTTTTAAGAGTAGTTCATAACCGAGTGTATTGTTGATACACCATACTGATGTGGTTTTTGTGTTTTGTAAGTCAGATAGAAAAGGCTAAAATGCTGCATGTACTGATATTCTATCAGGGAATGTGTGTGATTTTGGCTACTCTCTATTGCCCTCTCATTATCTCTTTCCGCTTTTTTGAAACTAACATGAAGAACTTACCTGAGTGTGGACAGTGTAAGCAAAGTACCCAGGATATGTTCTGTTCGTCTGCGGTTTGGGTTTCTCATCATCTTCAGATTTCAACCAGATGCCAAAATTTCTCCAAAGAAAAATCTGGCATTTGCAGTCCCCCCAAAAATACCATGTGCCATCAAATCCCAGAGGAGGGGGGCAATGCCAGATCATGACCCTGAGATCTGATCAGGGACGCAGTTTAATTGCAAATTTAAATTAGCCTTCAGTGTACAGTAGATTTGGGTTGAGGTTAGTAAGTAAATAGGAATGTTGCTTATGCAGAGAGTAGACAGACTGACATTTACCAGATGCAGGCAGCTAATTAGCCCAGAGTATTCCCTTGGTACTGAGTGTGTGAGAAAGCAGTTGTGTGTGTGTGTGAAAGAGACAGAGAGACTAACCACCTCACCACACTACTGCAGTCTTTTGGATTTGCCACAGAGGGGACCTATAGTGTTTATAATCTGAACCCTCACATTCAACAAATACCACTATGGTATTTGCTTTAAAACCCTAAAGTGCTATTCCAGAGAGAGTAAAAGAGAAGATGGTCTACTCTTATGAACACATTCAAAACCACAGTGTGGTTTATGTGTATGTTCTGAAAGTTTTATCACTGCCTGAATATTTTTGTCGACATACATTGAGTTGGTTCACATTCTCTCGCGGTCTCTCCCTCCGATGGGAGTGGGCAGTCCTGATGGAAAGTCATGTGATTATGCCTAGTCTCCGTCCTGGCAGGATGTCTTCAACCTGTCATTTTCCTGGCCCACTCTCAGTGTGGCTCCCTCTCTTAGCTTCCTTATTTCTGTTTTTCTCTCACTGTAGTAAGTGTGTGTGTGTGTGTGTGTGTGTGTGTGTGTGTGTGTGTATGTATGTGTGTGTGTGTGTATGAGCTGTTTCTCATGTTTCTGGAGCCATGTACTGTAATTAAGGGTCCATTCTCCTCTAGACACACACATCTCTTTATCTGTCTATCTCTCTCTCCCTTCCCCTCTCCGAGTCTCCTGATCTGTCCACTGCGATTATTGCATACACTGCAGACTATGCTTGCGTATGGACAAACACAAATACTGTCAGCATGTATTGTCTCATTATGCTGAATATTAATTTCACCGTCTGGGGGGTCCCTGAGGACTGATTTGAAAACCACTGATTTTTCATTGTTTCAGTGCATATATCGTTTTCAAATTTACAACCAACTTTGTATAAATGTAATGTTTTAAACATCTCCTTGTTATTGCTTTCCAATACAATCACTGCCTAAAGAGGCTTATTTCTTTTCTTGTGGGCCACTTCATAATATTATTGTACATAATACTTAATTACTACTCATTATTACATCTAATTTTTCCCAAATTAGGTTTTTTTTTGCCTTACATCTCAAATCAGTATAGCTTTTAATCTTGTAAAAGAACATTTATATGATAATTTTGACTATTTATAAGTTTTTAATTATGTACTTGATACCTAGATGTAAGAACAGTTGGGAAAACTGAGATGAGTGAATATTGGATCAGTATTTTACTGAATTAAGTTAAAAAGCAGGACTTGCAAAATGACCAGATAAGAACAAATACAGGTTGTGTTGGAGAGCAAATCTATGTGGGAACGAGGTTTCCTAGCAACAGCCAAGTCAGCTTTTAACATTAGGCCACCCATTCACACACTGATCCCCTACCTTAGTGCAGCTATACTGTATTTGCTCAGAGACTTGCCATATTGTGTTGCTGGCTCACACGTACATAATTTTGTTTATGCAGGACAACCTACAATTATTGCATCAGGAAATTTCAACATGATAGCTCCTTAAACCACAGAATTATTGGAAAGGTCAGTGGATTTTTTATGAGTCATGGGCAGCTTGCCCAAAAACCTGGTTTGCAGAATTTGTCACAAGTTGTTGTTGAGCGTGTTGTAGGTCAGTTTAAAACAGGAAGGACACAGCACAGCGGAGGAAGTGATCTGAGCCCGTGTGTGTTCAGGTACCTTGCAGACGGCCTCTTTATCTCTCTCTTTCTCTCTCTCTCTCTCTCTCTCTCTCTCTCTCTCTCTCTCTTTCTCTCTCTCTCTCTCTCTCTCTCTCTCTCTCTCTCACTCACCCTCTGCCTTTCTCTTACTCACTCTCTCTCTCTTGCCTGCTCTGTGTGCTGGCTCTTGTCCAGACATCAGCGCAGTGATGGGAGGTCAGGGTAGGGCAGGGCTGACCTGGTTTCTGCATGCTGAATGTTGTTATTATTAGAGCGTTGTGCCCCCTGGCCAGCCTCTGTCGCCTTTGTGAAGAGAGGAAGCACAGAGGGCCTCTGGACCCTGGTGCTGGTCAACAGCTGTGAGGCCCCCCACCATCACCACACACCACTCCCAGGAGAGACCTGTCCTAGCTCAGGGTGGAGCTAAAGCCTCTGTGCCAAGTTGTGTGCAATATTCAGGGAATGTTTCTCAGGTCCTGGTCACAACTGGATATGTGTCTGGATATGAGTTTTTGTTTCAGGGTTTGGTCTCTCTCTAGTATAAAAAGCTATGTTTTTCATCTTTTCAGGGGTGGAGCTGTGAGAGCTGGTGAATTTAAACTCTTTGGAAAAGTTCAATACATAAAGCATTCTCTGTCTTCCAGGTAGGTCAGTACCACAATGGTTTAATGCATCTCTGCTGACTTGGTTGGATGAATATCTAATTGATTCCAGATTAAGGCTTTATACCAAATGAGAGAAAATTGCATTCTCAACTCTGACACATTGAGAGCTGCGTTAGTGTTTTGTTCATTTTATTGAGCCCCCAAACCTCATATGACTTTAACTTGCCAATCTAAATCGGCCTCTATCCTGCTGTCCAAGATGCTTCCTATAAATTTCGCTGAGCCTGTGTTTTCATGCAATGGAAACTACCTTAATCATGCTATCTCAATTCGTTATATTCCTGGCAGACACTGAGGGAGGGGGAGGTGAAGGGAGGCCCTTCAGCACTGTGCAAATAGGTTTGGAAATTGCACATGCCCTTTGACTGAGGCTGTAATTGCATGCTTCTTGGAGTATTTTACTTGGCTGAAGGGGAGGTTAACCCCTGAAGGCTGCAGACTCGCTCAGACTGCTCCACGTCTCATCAAAACTCCTCAAAGCTCTTCTTGTTCGCCTGTCCTGTGCAACTTGGGCTGTTCCTTATCCCTCCAACCCCTCAGTCAACAACTTGTTTCTTGTTTTTATCTTTAGGTGGACAAAAGCAGAGCGTCCTTACATGAGGCACCAGATTGGACCATGCACAGCAGAGATATTATTGAACTGTGTGAAAAGACACTGTATTCCACAAGGCTCTGGCCTCAGTCAGCAAGAGTCAATACTATCTCTCTCATTACTGTGTGAAAGAGAGAACCATGCACTTAGTGTACAAAGGGGCAAAACAAAACCCTCACTTCCAAAGCATCCTTAGCTGACCTGAACCTTTTATCTTTGGCTGAAGTGCTTTACTGCATCTCGCTTGACCACAGCTTCCCCTTTTGTCTGCTGACTGTGGAACAGGGAGTTCTTTAACATTTGAGGGCTGACGCTTTACATACAGAGCTATAGTTTGTGTCACAGTGGTTCTTCATGATTTTAAATTTATAATTTATAATTTTGTTCTTGTTCTACAACAAGAAAAAATGTTCAGTATTTTTAAATGTTTTAAAAAGCTATAGAGATTTCCTTGCAATCTACTGTCAAACTAATCATTATCAATCACTATCGGTTGTCAAGAAAAATTTGAGTCATCTTGTTTCTCCATGCAGAAAAAAAGGTAACTGATGAGTATATGCAAACTGTGGCATACTTTCGAGTTGTTCAAGCTGGATGTCAGTGGAAGCATGGATTGGTTTGGAGATGTAAAGGAGAGGTTGTGTGTGATTAATGATGTAGTTGTATGAAATGGCCTGTGAAGATGATGCTTATTCTGGAGTTGTGGCAGCAACGTTGAGTTCCTCTGTCTTATTCCCGTCTTGTTTTCTCAGACTGTTCCCATGGGCCAGCAGTCAAAATAGTTGTGCACAGGGCTTTCTCTCTTTCTCTTAGTTCTTTTCTCTTTTTCCTTCTTCACTAGTTCAGTGCTTCTCGAACCCAGATGGTACACATTTTTGCTGTATATCTGTGTGTTGTGAGTTGGACAAAACGGGACTGTCTGAGGTCCGATTTGAGAATCCTTTCTGTTACGAAATTCTTTCCTGTTTAAAGATTATACTCTTTGATTGTTCCCATAAACTTGCAAGCTACTCCCTAATATCAGGATTAGTAAGAGCCTCAAGTCAATCCTTGAATGCTCTTCTCTTTTGAAACTACAAAACAAAAACATGATCACATATTCCTGATATGCAGAATGTTAAACTAGACATTTAAGCATGGGAATCATTAATTCTTTACTTGGAATACGTGCCTTGCCCATGAGTCATGGCAACATCCTGTGTTAGTACAAACGCCCTGGCTCATGTTTACACCAATATCAGGACCATTGTGCCCTTTCTCTCTGCAGTCTAAGCTGCTGTGATGGATCTTAAATTTAAACTGGTACAATTTATTTATTTATTTATTTAACACAATATCAGCTTTTTCTAATCAGCTTTAAGTCATTGTGTAAATAAAGATTAAGCTAATGTATCTCACATGGACAAAACAAAAATGCAAGTCCTTTCTATCATAAACATTTTTTTTTCAATGGTGATTTTAAAAAACAAAGTATAAAAACCATCAGCATTCAATGTACTTTTTTCCAGAAATGCCTCCAACATTCAATGTAACATTAAATCCATCTATACTTAATTTGTCTGCACATTTGAGCATGCTATTGACACTTTCACTCTTCCCAGTCTTAAAATCAGCCAGTTACAGCTGGGCTCCCAACAAAAACTGCTCCTAAAGCTGTCACTGGCAATATGTTCTCCGTTAATAGGACACACACAAAACCCCAAACACACCTGAGTTGCCTTGCAAGTTTCTGATGAGATAATCATTGTACATAAGGAAGGAGAAGGTCAAAAATAAATAAGTGAAAAAGCAAAGGTTTTCAAAACTGAAGTCAAAAAATGATTAAAAGATTTAACGAAAATGAGATTACTAACAACCATAAAACCCTGATAGATGTCCAGAACTGTGACCTTCAGATAAAGAATACATGAAGCTATGAGGGAAAGAAGAATACAAATCAAGCTCCGCTCCTACTTTAAATCTGAAACAATCCACAGGTGTGTCTGGCCATTCCTCCAGTGAGAAGGCAATGCTGTGGGTCTGAAAGGTTTTAATGAGGAAATCTATCCTATTGCATCTTTACAGTGCGTTGAACACTGAAACTGGACAGCTTCAAGAATGTCTCATATCTGCAACATGATCATCAAATCTCAGGCTAATAACAAGAAATGTCTATAAATATGATATTACAATAAATTGTTTGTCTTTTAATAACATCTCTCTTGAAAAAAAAACCTGTTGAATCTTAAAATATCCTCTGGTTATAGAGTTTAATACTGCATTAGTCATTTTTGAGTAAAATAACAATCATTAATTTTATTCAGCTCTTTAGATGTTTCTAATCTTTTGAACACTAATGTATGTTTTTTGAGTTTTTCTGAAACTGAAAAATGAATAATGTTTGAAACATATTAAATATATTAAACAGTCTATTTGACTGAAAGAAATTAAAGGATGCTTGCTGACTTATTTCACAGTTCTGTATTAAAAGGGTTAAAAAATTTAATTTAAATATTTTCATTTATGCACAATGAATGGTGCTTAGTAGAACATTGATGGATGGTGCTTGGTGGGTCAATGTATAGGGCCGCTAGACGTAGTACTGTAGCAACAGCTGTGTAATCAAGGCTGTGGACGGCCTGAGCGGAAGAGGTTCCTTCTCTCCATCAACTTGGTGTGTATCTGAGGGCAGAGTAACATAGGGATATGCGGACGGAGGGATATTGACGAATTGGCTTTATGCACCCACTCTGGAGGAGTGAGCTCATTAGCTAATTTATTGAGGGGGCACTGGTGAATGAGGTCACATGACAGTTTCATGGCTGCACTTTACAGGCTTGAAGAATGACACAGACTTGTGCATGCACACACATCAGGAGGTCTAAATACATGAACACCTTAGAGCAGGTTGGTCCGGTGATTAGCTGCTCATCTATGTAAGTGACTAATCTGGGAAGACAAAAAGGGGGCAGTGGCTAACTGCCTTGCCAGCCAGACAGAGAGGAATTGCGTGTTCCTGACCTGAAAGCACCTCTCATCATCGATTCTTTAGGCTGCCTGATGGGAGTAAAGACCACTAGAGCTCAGAGAAGTGGCATCCCTCTGGGCCAGTGTGTGAATGTATTTAGAGTGACTTCCTCTTTGTATGAGTGCATGGCAGTGGAGCTGGTGTGTAGCTAGATGCCCTGCTGTTACCTGTGTGTGCATGCGCGTGTGTGTGAAAGAAAGATAAATTGTGTATCTGCTTAGAGATTGTGTGAATATGAGAGTGCTGTTGAAGAGCATTCTGAAGGCTGTGTGAGAATATGCCTGGATGAGTATATTGAGGAACCCTGCTGTGCACAACTGTGCATATGTGTGTGTGCGTTTGTGTGTGTGTGTGTGTGTGTGTGTGTGTGTGTGTGTTTGTGTGTGTGTGTGTGTGTGTGTGTGTGTGTGTGTG
>JBBJLS010000002.1:15098742-15115404 GCA_037577275.1 Bryconaethiops microstoma | reverse complement strand
TGTGTGTGTGTGTGTGTGTGTGTGTGTGTGTGTGTGTGTGTGTGTGTGTGTGTGTGTGTGTGTGTACGTGTGTGTGTATGTCTTGATCTGTGTTCAGCAGTGCTTTGTGGCTACATGTGTGGTGAGTATGTGAGCAGTAGAGAGTATGACACACTTTGTGTGTGTGTGTGTGTGTGTGTGTGTGTGTGTGTGTGTGTCAGTGCTACTAGAGCACCCTCAGGGCCCCACTCAGGACCTGATTGGACTGCGAGATCACACCGTGCACCCCCTCCCCCCAAACTTCTGTCATACACACATGGACATAAACACACTTTCAACATCCTCACACTGATTATTGCCACAAGAACGCAAAAATGCTGGGCTAGAATGGCTAGAATGGCTAAAATGGGGGGTGGTGGTGTTGTATTGTGTATTGTATCTCTTTGTGGGGACCAAATGTCCTCAAAATAACAGGAAAACTGAACATATTGTAAAAGTGGAGACGTTTTGCTGGTACTTACAAGACATGTGCAAATTTCCCTTAAAACATAACACAAGGATTGTCTTTTGGGTTAGGTTTAGGTGTAAAAGTAGTATTACTCAGCTACAAGTTCATGGATTGACCTTATAAATATGGTAAAACTTGTGTGAAGTTAAGCAGACTTCTAATTAATGCATTAACTATCTACATTAAACAATGTATTGTATAGGTTTATGGCACAATATGCAACATTTCTGCATTCTGCATACATGACAAAAAGCTGAAATGACACCATATTTAATCCATTTCGATGAGGAACTTCCCTTAATGAAATACTAAGCTGTATTTAATATGTTCCTAAAATTACTTATTGTCTTATAATATTACTCTTGTCTTGCTTGTCCAGATGTTATTGTCATGGAAATCAAGGCTAGGGCCTTTTATTTTTCTCTTAATTGTATTAGCTGTTCTTTTAAATCTGCCCAATTTTTGTAATTTTATCTTATTTGGTGTGTACAATTTGAATGCCTATTACTGTAGGATATATGTAAACAGTGATTAAAATCTTAGTACTTCTAAACATTTCTACTACTAAAAATGGGAAGGGGGACAAGGCTGTGACTGAACAGTCTTAGTGGGACTACATTCATAAAATGTTAATGAAAATAAAACACCACACTGAATAATATCATTAGAATGAATCAAAGGCAGAATTGTGTTAGTCTGTTTAACATTTTGTGCACACGCTGCACTGTAGTAGTGGGTGGATATCAGCTGTCTTCACATCATACCCTGTCAGCAAGAGCTGAGCTGCACTCTATCCATATGCTAACAGGAGTCATCACCTCCAATCCACTGAAGTGAAAAACAAGAACCTGAAGAATAAGATCTGCATGGAATTCAGCAAAAGTTTACTAAACTGTTTCAATTTCCCCTGGAACAGAATATATTAACAACAATATTTTTACAAAAATTGGGATGATGTAACGTATTTTAACCGGAAAATTGTATCTATAGTTAATTGATTGATAAGTAGGGGGCAAGTATCAGTAAAGTTCTTTCATAAGTATTGTTAATAAAGTTACCACCCACAAATTATTTAATAACCGCCTCCCTAATTGGGTGTTTTAAACTGTACAGTTGTATAGTAAGCATGATGATGTGGTTAATATGTGCTGGAGGTGGTGTGTGTGTGTGTGTGTGTGTGTGTGTGTGAGTGTGTCCCTGGGGCAGATGCTTCTTCCTGGGTTAAAGCTGTAAGACAGAGGAGCCGGCGGCCTCTGAGCCTGGAAGTCTCAGCTCACTAAATGAGGGCATTGTGAGTGCAGACCTGGTCTCATCTTCATGTACAGTCTCCTTTTCTGTCCTCTCTCAGCACATTACAAGCCCAGACTATGTGACGACAAGCATTGTGTTCATGTGGCCAGAGACAGACAGAAACACACTTTATGCAGAAGACTTTTCGGATTTTGGTGCCACAGAGGGACTGGTTGACAGTATCTGAAAAATCGCCTTTTTCTGCTCTTTTTTCTGTTTTTTCCTCTGTCCAGTGTTTAACATATATCTGATCCTGTTGTAAGTTTTGTACTTAAATATTTGGACAGAATTCTGTAAATTGCATATGAATTTGTATCAATTATTCATAACATGAACGTAAAACTGTTATAAGTAGTATTATTCAAAGTGCTATATGTCCTGCTTAAATACTAAATTGATAATACTTCATAATAACCCACCTTCACAAAAATCCACTTAAAAAAACTATGCATTAGTTTTGTGTTCATGGGCAATTTTAAAATGGATAACATTCAGAGAAGGACATTCTCTGAAGCAGCACCAGAGAGGAGAGATCACACATGCATGGCCAAGTCCATTTGTTCAAATGCGAGGATAATTGTCCGAAAGGCCATTAGCATCTCAATGTCATTGGTACATTTCTCACATATAGAGTTAGCACACATAACACCACCGACGGCCCTGCTGTTAATGGAACCTCTGGTTAATAGACTTCAGACTCAACCTTCCGCTTGAATTATGACTGTGACACTTTTTTTTTTTTTTTTGAAGACCTTTACACTCAAATCTCTTGGAAGATCTAGAGTTCCTGGATGGATCCTGAATTTATTCCATGCTGTCTTTTCTGCCATCTTATATTATTTTTCTCTCTATCTCTCCACAGGTTGGCATGACAACAGATGAAACGGACAGCATTGATTGTTCTGTGTTCAGGCAATCAGGCACATTACCCATCAGCCCCTTCTGTGCCGCCTCGCCTTTCCACAATCAATCTCACCCTTGTGTAACAATGTCAGAATGTCACCGTACACCTGACAGGTATTCAGGGCTTCTCCTGTCCCCAGCCTGGCTGTGGGAATCCCCTCTCTGCCCGATTAACGCCCTATTCAGAGCAGTCAAAGCAGTGTGGAGAGCACTCTGGGCGGTGCGGCTGTGATCGGGCCACTCTGGGCTCAGATAAAGCCCTGCTGGGGACAGTTCAGGAGAGAAACACTGCAGGCTGTGTTGAGCTGTGATTAAAAAAAAAAGATCCACAAATGCAACTGAGATAGAAGACTTATGTAGAAGTCTGAAAAGGCTGTAAAAGCTCATTGATACCCTTCCTCACAAATCTGAGGGACAAATTACATAAGTCAGAGCAATGATTTGTATAGACTGGGATACTGAGACATCATATTCACACAATGGTAAAAATCTCTGTAGCTGAAAGAACATTAAAACCAAATTGTTCTTTTCTCAGAATTATATTTCTTGTCTCACCAGCAATAGGTAGGCTGTTGTTCAGAGAGTTTTGGATTGAGTAATACATTGAATTTACATTCAAATGTACACACTATTTCCACATGAAGAAAATATATTACATCAACAGAAATATCTGAAAGTAAGTAAACTGAAAGCAAATGGCACTAAAGTACTATTTTTCATTCATGTGTAAAGTGTGCTTATTAAACCAGAAGGCTGCATAAGTGGCATCTAGCATAGGACCAGTCAGGTCTACCTGATGCATTTTATGGAACCCTTGACACCAGCATATGTGGGTACAGTTTAAGTCTACATTATTTATTTTACATTTTTAAATAATATTTGACCTCAGTTTGCTATACATGCTGTACTGTGAGGTTTCAATCCTGAATTCTTTCAGTTCAGTTACAATCAGAGCCTTGTGGTGTTTTTTGAGAAATAAGTTGGTTTTTTTTGCTGTTGTTTGCATTACCACTCCTTGTTTTACTCCATTGCTTCTGGTAAATGAAGAGATCTACAGTTTAAATCTTGTCCCTAAGGACAATTAAAGAGAAATTAGCCTAAATTGCTGCTAATTTTATGTTGTCTGCCGTTTTTTTCTGTGTGTTTATCTTTGGCTAGCCTTCTCAGAAACTCCCTTAAAAATCGCAAAAAAGCTAAATGCTACCAATGTTTTTGTTTTTTACGGTTCTGGGTTTGCAGTGGTCCTCTTTGGGAAAGAGATGTTATCGATTCTGATCTCAGTGTGACTATTTCTTCTTCAGAAAGAGCCGTATAAATAAGCCTTCGGGCTCCATGTATATGTAAATGCTGAATGGAGAGCAGAACGGCCTGTTTGATGTGCTTTGATGGGGCTGGCTCCTTTGCATGGCCGGTAGCGCAGGAAAAACAGTAGATTGAGAAAGAGGAATGCGAGCAACACACATACACTGTTTACTTGTGCTCTGGCAGCTGGTTAGTAACTCCCTCTGCCTCATTTTTATTTCACCTCTTTCCTTCCTTCCCTCTGCTTTTCAATTCCCGCCGCTTTTCAATTCCCAGTGAACCCAGTGTGTGCTGGGATCAGGCTCCGAGCTGGAATATTGCGCCCTGAGATCGATGCTGTGTGGAGAGAGCAGTCTGTGGAGGGAGAGAGAGAGACCACAATGTGTTGTGCTAGCATGGAGATGTAATGGCTATTGATCCGCTGTGTTTTTAATGTAAAATTGTTCAAACGCTGCATGGGCCAGCTGCAACACAGGCCGAGAAAGAGTGGGAGGGAAAGCGAGAGAGAGAGAGAGAGAGAGAAAGACAGACAGAGAGACGAGCTAACACGGCGCGAAAGTGTGATCGAAAATCACGTTCCCATGTCAGTCTTTTTTTCTCCCCTCCCTCTCTCCTCTCCTCCTTCTCCTCCTCCTCCTCCTCCTCCTCCTCTTCCATCCCTCCGTCTCTGGCTGCAGATTGATCTTCCTGTTCCCGCTGCTCTGGAGCGGGGCTGTGTCATTACCCTGCTCTGTCATTAGAGAGGAGCCATCGGCACTGCTGGCCTCGCCTGTGTCACTCTACACAGACAGCTCCACTTTTCTTTCACACTGCTCCCTATATTTATTAAAGCCGCTGACAGCCCGCTGCCTCACAGACACATTAGGAACCCTTTAACCCCTGACTGTGGCTGAGGATGCTGCTTTACAGCAACGCTAAGGCCACTGGAGATCACTGTCATGGCCTTCTGATATTCACAATGTTCCCTCTCTAGTCCAGCGCTGTCCCTTTTTTATCCAGAATGGTGACTACATATGTAGGACAGAGAGTCCTCCTGTCCAAATTACTCCTCACCTTAATTTAACCCTTTTTTAAGGCAGTAAATAAGACCCCCTCCTCTGCAAATTTTAGTGGTTCCCATCCCCAAAACACCTGATCCAACTACTCAACTAATTAACAAACCATTCCTGGGCTGAATGGGTGTGTAAGAGCAGCAAAAACAATAAAAACATGCAGAGCAGGTCCTGTAAGTGGGCCCACACTTCCACAGTCCCTCACTACCATAACTGCATGGTAGTTTCTGAATAAGACGTCTTGGTTTTTAATAATTTAATAATAATCCTTGAGTTCAAGGGGTCAGGTCTGTGCCATCCCTCTAGCACTGCAAGACTTGTTCAGACTCCATTTGTAGTTACATTCATAAGCCCCCTGAAGTACATGACTGATACGCTAAATCCTTTATACTCATGCTAAATCCACCACAAACCACTTGTTATGAGGTCATATTGTACCTATGTATTATATTATTACACAAACTGAAGTGCCATTCAATGTGTATCCAAAACATTCAGATGCTTAACTGGCTTCAAGAGTTGAGAGTAATGCTGCAGTACTGACCATAAAAAATGTACATATCAGTGTTAAATGGCAAGTGATGAGGTTAGTCTTTAACTTTGTTGCTGTCATTAATGAGCTAGTGGTCTAGTGGGGTCCCGAAATTTCAATTTTATTATTGTAAATATGTAAGATGACATTTAGTTATAGTTTAAATAAACATATAGTATTACCAATACATATTATTTGTGATTATAATTTTATAGTGGGTGGTTCTGTTATTTTTATTGTTTTTTTAAAGACTGCTGCTCTATATCACAACCTAAATTTAATACCATAAATCACTTTAATATACAATGCATGATATTAAGTTTAGCTTTCTGATGACGTGAATCTATATGATTCAGCTATTAACATGAATGGACATGGGTTCATATACTCAATATGGCTTTCAAATATATTTTAAAGATATATTTCATTAATTAATCAAAATCGCATTATTTGTCTTTACTGAAACTGCTGAAATGACTGTGTCAAACAGGTTCTCACAAAAGGTTTGTATGAAATACAAATGGTTTTGCGCAAGGACTTTTTGCTGCTCTTGATTATTCACCCAGATTAGAATGTTTCCCATCCCAAAGGGATATTTTTTATGATGTGTAGTAGAGGGAAAAAGCCTTGTGTGGGCCAATAAAATTGGAGTCTTTACCATTGAACATGGTGTTAATAATGATGTCAGACTATGGCATTGTTTCTCAGGGGCTACTGTCATGTGTTTTATGGGGTTTAGAGCATTACTGTAGGTCATTCAGAAATGCTCCCACAGCTCTTTTTGGTGGGTCCCATGAGTTGTGTTTGTTATGTAATCTCTGGGAATTTGATGGTGCTTTGGTTGGGTTTCAGATAGTGCATTTTGGTTTTGTAGTGAGAATAATTTGGGCCAGCTCTTGGTGGATTGGGTGGGATTGAGGCTAGGATTGGGCTGGAAACAGTCAATCAAACCTGGCAACAGTACAGAGAGTTATCATCAGTCTGTCAGCCTATCCACTGATGGCTGTTAGTGACTGATTTTTTGTCTGAGCTTTTTCTCTGATTTCTACCTTCTTTCTCAGGCTCTGGTGTTGCATCTCTTGTGGCACGTTCAGTTCTGTCTCTGGTGCCATTAGATGACCTTACAAGCCAATAGCCATTTCTGTTACAGGGTTGTTTTGGGAAATGACAGCGGGTCTGTGCTTTTGGTAGTATGAGGTACAGGTATGAGACTCCTCCTACTGAGAACCTGGTTTAGTACATTTCTCTCTTTGGCGCAGGATAGCCAATCATACCCAGTTAGGGGCCCTCAGGGCGCATGTCCAGTGGGGCAGAAGAGATGTATCTCAGGGATGTGGCTGATGACACAGTGGCCGACAGCGAGCCATCATCTGAGTCCGATCTGAGTATTTGAGCTGCCAGAATGTGATACGGTTGTCTCAGCCTGGAGAGATTTACCCAGATTGCTGCAGACCCCCACTCTGGGGGGGTCAGACCTCATACATGTGGGAACAGTTTAAGAATGGAAGGAAAGAAAGAACATGAAGAGGAGGCAGGAAAAAAGAGGAAAAGAGATATAATGTTTGAGGCATTTGAAACTGCCCTTCCTTTACTTTAAATTAAGGATGTCCAGGTGTGATTTTAGTTAATCATATCATCAGAGATTCGTAACAGTTTTATGGGGTGTTGGCATATTTCTGCTGTCAGAAGGAAAAAATCAATTTGTATCACTGATTTATCAGAAACATTTGCTCATCTCATTAGAATGTATTTATTCAGATTAGTGATAACACAGATGTATGACTCTGGATAATGACTGACAATTTTATGCCTTGTAGTCTTTTGCATGATGCCATGCCATGTAGAATTCAAGCGAAGATTTACATTAAGATTCTCAGAAAAGTATAATGGATTCATGAATATGTCATGTTGAAATGGATGAGTGTCACAGATCATTGCCAGATCATTTAGCTAAATTAATTAGCTACATGCTTGATTTTCTTTGCATTACTAATGTTTGGATATATACATAGTACCTGGTGTCTTGCATGGTATGCACAGAGGAAATGTGAAATGTAAGATGGTGTAAATGGGCATGGGTGATTACGTCTATGAATGAATTTTCTCTTTTTTTCTCAAAAATTAAAATTATAGGCTAGGCCCTTTTCACCAAAAGGAATCTGGAATATGCTTGGTGTTGTGAGGAAATGTTTAATCCAGCTCCTGCTGTGAAACAGAAGCCCTAATGCATATCTCACTGGCATTGCTGTCTGCCAGGAGAATGGAAGAGACATTTTAATGCATTTAAGAGTTTTTCTCTAGGTACCGCTTGATAGACAGTGGAACCTTATATTTGCGAACACCTAGGGTTTAATGCACTCACAGGCACTCTCTGCCTTGTCTTCTGCCCAACAAAACATGTTCTGCAGAATAAAGGCAAAAAGCAAAGCACAAAATTATTCTTTCTGCCTTCTATCAAGGCCCTGCATTCACGGCAGCGTCTTAAGGGCACGTCAGTCTGCCTGCCTCTCTTGGAGAGGTAATTATCCTTTTTCCTGTCACAGGGCTCCAAATGATCTCTAACCACTGGGGTGCTTTTGCAGGAGCTCAGCGTTGTCAATAGGAAGGCGAAAGAGGTTTAATTTTCAGGCAGCTGCACATCTACTTTTATCATACTGTTATTTGCTCTCTGGTCATCTGTCTCATCTGTGTATCTCTGTGTTTTTATCTGCTTCTCGATTTGTGAGGCCGTATATGTGGACAGCCCACCTACATTAACATATTTATTTATAGTCTTGCACTTTTCTTGCAGTCATTTGTGTGTGTGTGTTTGTGTGTGTGTGTGTGTGTGTGTGCGTGCGTGTAACATTTTTCACACTCCACATTGTCCGAGTAATTTCCCTTTCAGCATCTCTCTGTTTTTCCCCCCTTTTCCTTCCCTTTCAGAAAGAGCCGTGAATGGAAGGAAAATTATCACAATTACTCATATAATTGAGCCGTCTTTGTAGCAAGTGCAGCTCTAGTAGCCCTTTTTTCCATCAGCCAAAATGGTTTCATTATAGGGGTTTTCATATTCCCTGACACAGGGCGTCGCGAGAGGAGAGGAGAGGAGAGGAGCCAGAGAGAGGGAGAAAGAGGGCCTGGAGCAGATCGGCTGGGCGCGTGCAGGAGGCGCGGGGCGAGCAGGCCGGATCATTAAGGTCACAGTGGGGATAATTATCCCAGTGATGGAAAGAGCATCCAGCGCCTTTTTCTCCCTCATGCCACAAATGCACTGTCCCCTGGCTTTTAGGCAAAAAGAACTTTGTAATAAATGGAGCTTCCACCTACTACTTATACAAAAGAGGGAGAGAGAGAAAGAGAGAGGGAGGGAGGTAGGGAGAGAAAAAAGAGGAAAAGCATGAGAGAAAGAGAGAGAGACATCAACATGACAATTTTCCATCATTAAGACTAATGACAGGCTGGCTCAAGGGATCAAGGGGAAGAGAAAAGAGGGAGAGCATTCAGGTGTCGTTGAGGACTGACCTCTTTCTGTCTTTGTTCCGGGCTTTAACTCTTAACAAAACCTGAAAAGGACCCTGCTGCCGCATCCCCCACAGCTGAACGTCCTGCAGCATCCTCCTCTGCCACAGCAAATTATTTAATTGGAAAATTTGCATGTTTCCTCATTTGCAGGGCCATTAATTGGACAAAGAGGCGCTTCTTCTTGGCCGCGCAATCAAACATTGTTTTATTATGCATCAGACGGAAGACAAAATAAATAGTGTAGCCATGCACATTATGGAGTGTGTTATGTTTTGTTTTGTTTTTTTTTTTTGTTTTTTTTTACCCAGCCTGCTTCCTTTCCCTTCAGTCCCAGCTGGTTAAAATCATGGGCAGGCCGCAGCTATACTGCATCCCACACCAAATGGTTTTGTGTTGCAGAGGAATGATTTTCATGGATTTTAATTTACTGGCTAGTTTGAAGATTTGATGACTGCCTGTCTCAACCCCTTAGACTGTGGACACAACAAGGAAAAATACGACAAGTGACAATTTCACAGACATTTCATTTCTCCGTTGTTGATGCATTAAGTAACCACCATCTATTGGGATAGCATTTTTTTCTGCCACTAGCACCTAACTCAGGTAATTGGTCATTTTGGAGGGCAATTTTGGGGCAGGTAGGAGGCTGGGCAGGTTTCTCTGACCCCTGCTGCTGTGATAATGGTGAAGGCTGCTGGGCTGTCACAGACATGTCTGGGGTGTGTTTATGCAGTGTGTGTGTAGTGCTGGGTAGTCTCTGCTTGTTCTGTTCTGGGTTCTGCCCAGCCTGGCAAGGCTCCAGGGTTCAGCCATGTGAGTGATAGGTGTAGATTAGCAGGTAGAAGAAGATTTGGAGCACCTCAATCACCCCTCATTTTAACTCAATCACCAAGATCTTATGCTTTAAAGGGTGGGTGGGTAGTGAGGGGGTTTATGATTCAGAATTTGAGGAATTAACTTGTTTTAGATACAAAAATCATATGAAATGAAAACGGCAATATTTTAGTGACCCGTGTTTTCTGAAGTATGTTTTTATTAGGATAAACAAGAATGTTTTACGTTTCCCCATTTTAACATGGCACAAAATATGACATGCCACAAAATGCCAAGTGTACAGATAAAAATCTAACTGAAGTTAGGAAATTTGTTTTAAGAAAGGCATTTCCTCAGGAGTGCTGATCTAGGTCTAGTTTTTTCTATTTCAATATGAAAAACTAGTTACTTTTTTAGTCTGAACAGATTGCTGAATCTAAATCAAAATGTGTTTTCCTCAATTTTTTTGTTGTTAAAAATAGTTCAAAATATCTGTAAAGTGTTTACATTTAAACCCAATGATAGAAGCTCAGTGGGTGCAGAAGGCCGGAGTGAGGCTGGAAGATGTCAGGGAGGTGGCTTAAGTTTGTATGTATGTGAGTGTTTCTGTTTCTGTGTGCAGGTGTGAAGCACTGGCTCGGCCTGGAGACAATTATTCCTGTCTGCTCTCCCAGAGGAGAAATGAGGTAGAGCTCATTTCTCCAGAGTTAAAGGCAACTCTCTCCCACTGTGGCCTGAGTGTGTGCAGCTGGGGAAGAGAAGCCAGCAGTGACAGGTCCAAAGAGGCCCAGAGCCCACCAGAGCCCTGCATTACTCTATCTCAACTCTACGCGGAGTACAGAGACCCTGCCGGTGTGTAAACACCAACTGTCAAGTTTTACTTATTTGTATTTTTGAGAGCTTATTTGTATTGCCTATAAGCCCAACTATATCTTCTGGTTTTGAAAGATATTTTCATGTCTGAAATTCTTTGACAGCAAGATCACATTCAGGTACTTGTTGAATTTCCAGTTACAGAAAGGGCTCTTGGCTGGTTAGAGAGCCACCGGCAAACAGCTAGTAACTTCCTATATCTGCTCTTGAGAGTAAGAGAACTTTAAAGGAATCTCCAGATGCACCATTTGGAACCGATTATTTTTTACTCTGTTTTTGCAGACACTGACAAGACACTGCCTTGTCTTGAATTAAAGAGGATTTTTCAGTGAAAAATCCTCACTGGCAATGAAATCTATTCTTACCTCAATTTGTGTTCACAAATAGCTCTAATAAAGAGCAAATGGCCCATGAGAAGAATAAAGAAAAATGCTTGTAAACTGGAAAAAAATTTACAATCGTCAAATAGTCAAGTGACAAGTTTATTTAACATCTGATTTATCATATACTGAATTATAAAAATTGTCCATTTATTTTGTGTTTATTTTCAACACCCATTATAGGTCTTCATCAGCACAAACTTGCATCATGATTTAGCTCTTTGTTGTGCATTTCAAGTTTGCATTTTTGTCAAGTAAATAAATTCAATGGGGTTAAAAAGGCTTCTTTCCATGCAACATGCATTTAACACAATACATAATCATTCTATAATGATTGACACAGTTGCGTTTTGCTCCACATTTTCATTCTCCTTCTCTCAGATATTGTTCTGAACATCCACTCTGACACTGCCTCAATCTGTGTTTATTAGAGCTCACTGGAGCAGCAAATCGAAGGTACGCCCTGCTTAAACCATCCAATGGCAATCCAGCAAAATCTTGTCCAGTAAAGCACCGCCCTGTCCTTATGGTTGATTTAATGCACTGAATCTGGATCATTACATTTGATCAAATTTTGTCCTTTCTTACTGGGAGCCTTCTCCTTGCTGCAGAGTCAGCGACAGATTCACATTGGCGAATGTGTGTAGCCGCTTTGTAAATAAGGTGTAATTGCAAATCTCTGGGTAAACACCGGGCCACATGTCCAAACGGAGAGCAGGGCTGTTATTCACTCGTCTGAGCTGTTTATGTTAATGTTGAGTTAATGCTTTTTTAAACTGCCGCGCTTAAGGACAATTTGTTCAATCCAAATATGTGAAGGAGAACAATCCATTTGAGAGCTTTTTTCCTTCCACTATCACTCTCTATGTCCAGTGTGTGCATGTCATCCACAGAAACCTATGAGGTGTGTTGGTGTGTGTGCATGTGTGTTTACCTTCACTTCAATGATAATGAGATCATGTCTGATTTTTGTGTAAGTGCTTTTCATAAATCATAGGAGACTGTTTCATTTCACGTGCTTAACAAGAGTAATATGATGAGTGACTTCAACATTACAATAAAGAGAGCAGTGTTCCCATGATATTCATATTATTCCAACCTATGAGATACTGCTGTAACAAGAGAGGTAATCCTCTTGCAATGCAAGAAAAACATTGCTTTTAAATGAAATGTACTACTGTGAATATCAGCTGGTTCTTAATGACTTGACTTGTTTAAATATGGTTTCAAAATAAAGCATATTTTAATGATTGGAGACCACATTCACTGTAGATCATCTGAGCTGAACCTCTCAATATCTTGTTTTAAATAAGTTTCCTCCAGTAAAAGCCAGAAAAGGGTTCAGGATAAAAACACGTTTAAAAGCCACTTTCATCAGTTTCAATATAATAATTTCTTTTTTCACTGTAATAAGGTGGTGGCAGTGGACACACGCAAGATATTTCAGTGCCATTTGGTGATTCATTTTGCCCTTATTAGAGGAAGAAAGATGCGTTTTTTATTAAACTGAAGTGTAATAACCAACAACCAAGACTTGGAAAGAAACTCTTCACCTTTGTGTAGATCATTTTGTAGTTACACTAAAAAGGTTTTAAGGTTTGAATTGATATAAAATATTGCTTTTGTTCATCTAAAGTAAAAATTTACCTTCACCTAGTTTCTTTCAACTTTTTTTATTTGGGTTGGGTAAAGGCAAAGATTGCTTGGGATGAATTTTTGTTTATGTGTTTAATTTTTATGCACCAACAAACTCTTTTTAGAGAGTAGTCCATATATTTGAATTATTAGTTAATCACACTTTCTTCTCCTGAAGGTACCTTACATTACATACCTGGCATTGTGAGCTGTTTTTGCAGACTCTGGGAAAGCCTCCTTTTGAGTTACAAAGATTTTCAATTAAATGTATCCATATTGCTATCTATTCTCATTTCTTTTCACAATTATCACTATCTGTGAACAAAATGGGGTAGAACAATAGTGCATTATTACTTATAATGTAAGTGAATAAAATAAATTGAATAGGCAACTGATAAGTTGAATATGTGAATCTCAAAACTGAATATGTGAATCTATAAAAGCTGCATGGTTGCATTTATCATGTATCTTAACTTCTCAGTCTCCAGTTATAAATAGGGATCCGCCAGTAAACTTTTCCTGCTTTTCTAAATTGTGGTCTTTTTATAGCCAGGACATCCATTCTTATGGAGTATTTGAGAGCCCTGAGAAGTAACAGACACAGTTATGGGTGTCCTGTGGCTTTCTTCTTAGTGTCTCATAGCTGGTTCAGTTGTCAGAAGAAAGATGTCTTTCTCTGCACAAGTGTCAGCTTGTCAGACTCATCTGAATGTGTTTTGAACTGATCAATTGTTTTTAGGATTTAATTTCATGTTGGATGTTCACAAGTCTGTAATTGCTTGTGCTCATAAGTGGAGGTTTGTCTGTGTGGGCCACGCTGCTCAGCGACACTTTATCACCTGGACATTGGAAAGGTCAGATTAAATGCAAGGAGTAAGTCTGCTTCATACTGAAGCAATTAAAGCTCCCAGAGAATCTGTGCCACCAATAACAGAAACTAATCAGAGACTCTGACTTAAATTTACTTTGGACATGAAGTCGGAAGTCCCTTTACAGTCGAATCAAGTTATGCTGAAAGGACGGATGTCTGAGGCTGATTTCATGCTAGAGACGAGGCAATAATTCAAGTGTCTGTCGCTGAAACGCACTTTGGCATGGCAGGGAGGTATTTCCCCGTCTGAGGGCTCAGATAGTCTCTGAGGTAGAACCCCTCTATACACACACACACACACACACACACATACACACTCTCTAGCAGGCTGGATTAGTGCAGCAGAGCAGGTGTTTAAATAACGTGAGGACCCCACTTTTCCTGTGTCCTATTTTACAAAGGTCTTCCGCTCATCACGTTTTTGTCAGAGGGAGAGATATTCAAATATTTGTATATTTGTATGTGTAGTCAAACTGAATATATATATATATATATTCAGTTTGACTACACATACACATATACAAATATTACACACTTGTAAAGATCCAACATGAAAATAAATCCTAAAAACAATTGATCAGTTCAAATCACATTCAGATGCGCACACACACACACATACACACACACACACACACACACACACACACACACACACACACACACACACATGCTTAACAATAAGATAATAGTTGTATAGTTTATTTATTTGTATATGACTTGATGCTTTTTTTAGCCAGCATTCCTTAAACACACATCTTTGTTTATTCCACCTGGATATTTTTTGGAAGACACTCAGCCTGTCATTACTTAACTTAAGAAACTGTATTATGACGCATTTTTTTCATGTGTTCTTTCATATTCTTTTAAGTTTCATTTATTATTTGTTTTTTGGTTTTCTTTACAAATAATATTATGATCAACCCTGGAGTCTGTTTTCCCTCTTTTGTTTGTAAAAGTGTCCTCTGACCACATCTGTCATCTATAATACATTTATTTAAAAAAACATGGTGCATATGCAGGGTGCACATCCATTTCAGCCTTAGATCCTACAATCGGCCGCAATAATCACAGTTATCAGTCTCAGCCACGAAGGACTGCATGTAAAATCTTCCCTCAACCCTCAATGATGATAATTGTTGGTTGTAATGCTGTTATTATTTTCGCTATTGATAAGAGATCTTTGTCAGGTAGTTTGTGAATGTAATTTCAAATACAAATTGCCTTAAATGGGACAATTTTGCGAGGCGATTTTGGGGGGATCTCATGGAGAAACAGCTGAATGTGAGTGTCAGTCTAGAGCTCCGCTGCGCCGAGTTTGGAGCTCCGGTCAGCGCGGCGCTTTCGCTCTGCTCATCCTGTGCTTTTTTCAGCCTAATGAAGTTCAGTTTGAGAGTGAGGGAATTTCTCCGAGCATGGCGCGCCGCACGAAGGTGTGGAGGAGTGTCAGGCAGCGCCGGCTGGGGGCTCAGGCTGGAGGTGAGGGTCTCTGCAGACTCGGAGTGAAGGTGTGAAGGGATGCGCTTTTGCCGGGATGCTGCCAGCAATGGTAGGAGCCACTTCGTTTTCATACCTGCTCGGTAAAACTGACTTTAAAGAGGAAGCAGGGCAGGGATTAGACTAGATATCTTTTTTGTCCCATACCAGGAAGAATAATGTCAAAAATCCATGCACGCTGTAGATTTTATTGTTAGTTTGGAAAGTACGAGTTTACCACGTCAAGCAAATTTACCCCCCCGCCCAAAAAAGAAAGTTCCTTAGTGAAGAAATTTGCTCTCCAGTCAGTCAGCAGCTCAGGAGGATCTCAGTGCCTCTGCTCCCTGACTCTGCAGACACTGCGTCATATGGACCATCCCTGATGGTTTCAGTCAAACCTGGACCGATCCTGCAAGCTCCCAAAATTAAGATGCGTGCTCTGAGGTTAAAAGTCTGGCGGATTACACATTATAAACTGTAGGCAATCAAGGGCATTAACGCTGCAACACATTATTCAGGGGATAGATTAAATTAGATAGATTAAATTAATTGTTTGTGTTTAGGTTCATCAGCCACATGTACGACCAAGACATATGAGACATTTTGAGAAACTATTATGGCCCACCCTAATTACCACTTGTAGCCTCCATTGTACTCTTTCCATTAAAAATATTTGTTGCTTAGATAAGAATTATTTCCTAATTTCGACTATTATTTAATCGTTGCTCCAGAACATGCACTAGAATTTATAGTTTTTTATTATCATTTTAATTGTAGATTTTATTAAAACTTAGAAGAAAATGTTCCCTGGTCTTTCCTACATAAATACTGCATTTCCTGCTACTGGCATAAAATATTTTGTGAATTCATAAAAGGCAAACACGTGGTTAGAGAGGTTGAAATGCCTGTAGCAATTGCGTTTTTCCAATCTGGTCAGTTTTTGATTGTTTTAGGGTCACGGGGCAGATCACCAGTAGCTATAAATAGGCTGCACTCAGGCCCATGCATTTTAGCTGTCACCCTAAACCTAAACATCAAAGATGTCAGCTGTTGTGGTGAAAAATACAGGTAACAATGCAGTTCACGAGTAAAGCTTCTCTGTGTGAACTGGGCTAAGAAATCATATAGGTTATTCTGCTCGTAATATTCGGATTTAGACCATTCCAGTCCAAACTTAGCGATCTTTTCTTAAAACCAGTTGAAAGGCTGTCACTCTTTGGGCGCAGTATTTGTCAGTGGAGTAGAAGAGCAGAACTCAGCCCAGGTGTGTTCACGGCAGCTTAGTGGTTCAGAGTGATGTGAATCTGCCTGCCAGTGGAAGTGTTAAATATATGGCTAATTATGCGTATGAAAATTTAACAACAGTGTTATGCAAATTCAACTGGTTTCAGCTGTGGCTCCGAGCACTTGAGACTGGCATTTAATCAAATGAAGCTGTAAGTAATACATCTGTCTCTGAAACAGTAAGGGCACACACACACACACACACACACACACACACACACACACACACACACACACACACACACACACACACACACTCACAC
>JBBJLS010000002.1:15087951-15098642 GCA_037577275.1 Bryconaethiops microstoma | reverse complement strand
GGGACACAAACACACACACACACACACACACACACACACACAAACACACACACACACACACACACACACAAAAACAACAACACTACTGTACTTAATCATATTCACAGCAGAGCATATAAATCACGATGCAAATATACAATAAAATTATGCATAAAATGCTTTTCAAACCTATCTATATTTTTTATCTTATCTTTATTGTTAGGTGTATGTAAAAGTAATTCTTTAATAAATATTTTAGCACTGTTATTATTATTATTGATATATTACTATTAGCATTGTTGTTGTTATTACTTTTATTGTTATTATTTTATTATTATTATTATTATTATTATTATTATTATTGTTGTTGTTGTTGTTGTTGTTGTTAGCTGTGGAAGTAGTAGTAATTAAAATTGTCAACAACAAAACATCACATCAAGATATAACAATATAGCAGTGTGTATGTGTGTGTGTGTATATACATAATCATTGTTATCATTATTCATATAACATTAACTTACTAAATTGAGTTATTCCCATTTTTCTGGCCTTGTCACTTGAGAGCTTGATTTAGCTGTAGTTGCAATAAACAGTCTATTATTAAAGTATATTATTAATAAACAGGTAAATCTTAAAGGAAAGGCAATCATGCAATGAAACATGAATATTGATTAAGTTAATTATAAAATGAATTAAAATATTATTGCTGTTTTAATATTTGGGAGAATGTTATTGCTCTGCCTCGCTGAAAATGTGCTTATAAACATGCTTTCGTAAGATTTTTTTTCTTTAGTTGTGACTCCTGCACAATAAAAGCCCTTTCTCAGTGACCCACCCCCTGAATTTCCTTTTTAGCATTGCACAATTGGGTCTCAGGTTTGTCTTATTTCTTGAGTTGATCATATTCCTCGGACTCTACCCCGGGATCGCCAATCCCCACCGTCCTCGGAGCGCGCGGACCAATCAGCGCCCGCCTCCGATAAATATTCATGATTCCCCGATTCAAACCTTTGAGCGAGTTTGTGTGGATCCACTGCATCACACCTAGACTTTTCACAGAGCTTAACTACATTTTCTTATGAATGGAAAGTGAAAAAATCAGTTGAGCTTAAATTGGGATCCATCCTTCACTGACATCGTAGAAGAAAACAAAAAAAGCAGGAGAGAGGAGAGACTCGTCCCCGAAGACATGACAATGACTACAATACCAGAGAGTCTAAACAGCCCAGTCTCAGGGAAGAACGTTTTCATGGAATTTGGGCCACCAAGTCAACAAATGTCGCCTTCCTCCATGTCTCACGGACATTATTCAATGCACTGTTTACACTCAGCCGGTCATCCTCAGCACGACAACTCGTACAGCCCCGCTCCGTCCTTCCCCAGATCGCTCGGTTATCCATATGTCAACTCAGTCGGCAGCCATTCCTCCAGTCCGTACCTCACCACTGTTCAGACTTACCAAAACAGCACGGCGTTAACACAGACGCGGTTAGAAGACTCAGGTAAGAAACAAGATATTTTTTTAAATCTTCAACTTTTAAAACGTCCTCTTCTTCTTTTAGTGCGCTAGCCACGCGCGCCTGGCTAGAGAAGCCCAAATGTGCGGGTATTAAGGCTTGGTAATTATTTATTGCGTAATGCTATAAACAATGTATGCAATTAAGGGTAATTATACCTAAACTGCGGACTGGAAAAAGCGGCGCAGTGATGGGCGCCCGTGACACTCCAGCTCTCTGACTCGGCCGCTTCTCTTTTTTCTTCCTCTCAGCGCCAGAAGCGGAGAAAAACACAGTAGTAGAAGGAGGCGAGGTTCGCTTTAACGGCAAAGGCAAGAAGATCCGCAAGCCGCGCACCATCTACTCCAGCCTGCAGCTGCAGGCGCTCAACCGCAGGTTCCAGCAGACGCAGTACTTGGCGCTGCCCGAGAGAGCCGAGCTGGCAGCCTCGCTAGGACTCACCCAGACCCAGGTGAGCGTTTAGGAACTTAGTCCTGGTATTTAAAAAGTCAAGTGCGTCCCCCGGATCAGCTCAAGCTTAGACAGGTTTTAAAAAAACGATTGACTTTTGACATATAGGCCCTGCTCTGAGCTCCAGAAAGGCATAAAAAGAGAAAAAAAAACCACAACAATATAATGTTTTGAAATTAACTCATTATTTATTTACTTTTACTTGAACCACATGTGTATTCTATGCATGTTGAGTGAATATTTTCAAGATCAGGCTTCTGTTTCGTTAACATCACTGAGTCGTAATCAGTCTTCATTAGCCTTCTTATAATGACTTCTGATGTATAACTCCCTCCTGTTCCTCTGTAGAGTTGGCCATCATGAACTCTTTGATGATCTGAGTCTCTCTCTCTCTCTTTCTTTCTCCCTCCCTGTTTCCAGGTGAAGATCTGGTTTCAGAATAAGCGGTCCAAGTTTAAAAAGCTGATGAAGCAGGGCGGCGGGGCCATGGACAGCGGCGCGCTGGCGAATGGGCGCGGACTCTCCGCGGGCTCTCCGTCCGCAGCGCCTGTCTGGAGCTCCACAGCACCCGTCAAGACCTCGGTTGGCTCGGCGGGCTCTTATATTCCCAGTTACACATCGTGGTACCCCACAGCGCACCAGGACTCCATGCAGCAGCCGCAGCTGATGTAAACGTGCCGCTGGAGCTACACTGCCCTCCTGCTCCTCCTCCAGCCCCGGGCAGATAGCCCGGACAGCCCGGACAGCCCGGACAGCCCGGAGCCAGGCCTGCACCCGAACCCCGAGCACACATACACACACACACAAACACACACACACACTGCCACTGCGGCTGTCCTGCGGAGTCACCCGCCTCACGTCCACTGCCGAACTGCCGCACAAGTGGGTCACACGAGCTGCTGCTGCTCCTTTTTTACCTGACATTTTACTGTGTGTAAAACGCTTCTATAAAGCTGTAAAAAGTCAAAACAATCTTTAAAAAACTTTTTTCACCCGTTCATCACTTTGCTCGGAGAAATCTGAAACTACCTATTCCATAAGATTTAGCGAAAAAAACTTTTTAAGGAGAAATGTGCATTTTTTAAAAAGGAAAAGCATCATCTTATTTAAAAAATCTTTTCTACAAAGCAGGGGTGAAGAAGGTGTATTGTCCCAGGCCTTGGCATTTGGAATTGCATTGGGTAAAATCACGCGAAGGGCTGATTTTCCCCATTCCAAAGAGAAATTCTTTATAAATGAAGGTGTTGCGTGTGTGGCGTTTTGTGTGTTAATTTAAAGTAACTTATTTCGATTTTTTTATCTGTTTATGTCCGTTTGTATGCTTATTTAAAATAATGATCTTTAAGAGGTATAGCTGCACTAAAAGTGTCAGCTCGAGAGCAGAAAGTGCTGGTTCATGTACAGAAATGGCCATTCTTAGATTGTGCTGTTTACGATGTGAAAACAAAGGATTTTAAACATGAGAATGTTTATTACAAATCCATGTGTTTAGCGTTCTACATAGCAAATAGTTTTATATTGGTCAAATTAATTTATTGCCTTTTTTGTTTGTTTATTTCACTGAGTCGTGTACAATGTGTAAACCCTGACAGTAAAATTCTCATTTAAAAAGATGGTTTACAAATGTTATTGTTATTGGAGAACCCACTGAAAACCAAATATTTTAATGAGAACTGGGATACTTTTTCAACTCCTCTCCGTCAAATAAAGAAGCTAAATATTCAGAAATAAAAAAGGTCCAACGCTGTAGTCCACCAGGCTTGTGTGATCATTTAGGGGGAGTGAGTTAATTAACAAGTTTCTTATGTTGGACATGTATCATATTTCCTCATAATATTAATATTTGCGTTGTTTCTGTGTGAGTTCTGTGCATTTCTGTTAATTGAGTGATCTGGCCTTTTTAACCCGTTTAGCAGGAGCATCTTACACGTATTTAATTACTGGATTAATTTATCTGTGTGATCTGGGTGATTTCTCCTCTCTCTGCTCCAGTTCACCCTTAAAGCAGATTCTTTTATTCCAATGTGAATACCCCTTTAATGTTGAGATGGTTTCTCTAACACTGTAAATCCTCTCCCAACAAGGGTGCTTGTTTCTTTTCCCTTTCGTTTAGCCGCTATAAGCTCCCTTCTGCTCTTGTGTGGCCCGTTTTGTGGCTGAATGGGCGCTGGTGTGTGTGTGCGCGCGCGCGCGCGCGTGTGTGTGTGTGTGTGTGTGTGTGTTAAGTGAATAATGGAGTGTGAGGCAGGTGCCGCCGGTGCTGGGGGGATGGGGAGCTCTGGACGAGCAAGAGGGACAAGTTCAAAGGACCTGACGCTTTAACTGCGCTTTTACAGCAAAAATCCCGAGCACGCGGAGCCAGTGAGCTAATCAGCTGGAGAAATACTAATGACACTCGCGTTTGACCCCGTTCTGGTTTTTTTTACATACTGACAGCCAACGTGTCACCCTTAGTTGAGCATTTTCCTTTAAAATTTGCTCAAAATATTTAGTAAAAAGAAAGACTTTCAGACGCAGCTAACAGTGTGCGTTTGCGAGCGCGGTTTAACGTACAGGCCAACCTGAGCTCGCGCGCTGACCACAGGTGGTTAAGATAATTTCACGCGCTTGTGACCCAGCGCCTTTTATTGAATATAGGCCATGTTTCAATGTGCCTATTGGAACATGGGCGGTGGGGAGGGCAGTAATTACTCTGACAAATTTTGAAGCTTTTCATGTGCAGACGGGGTTTCTGTTTGAGCTGGAGCAGGAAGACGCACTGTAGCTTACCGCAAACAATACTAATCAAAAGCAGAGAAAACCTTCAGCTCGTATAGAAAGAGCAAATTATTCTTTCTTTCTGTTTTCCCTATTGCAAGGTTTCAGAAGGGAGCACGTGGCCAAAGCCAAGACCAGATTATGTGCCCGGTACTGTTACAGGCGACTGATGTCAAAGTAAAAAATATGCGGGAAATTTTAATAAAGACAAGAGCGCTATTGCTAACATGACGAAAATAACAATAATAATAATATACTATATTATTATATAATTAGTAGTAGTATCAGTGTTATCAGTGTTAGTAACAAAAATAGTAATATGCGTGCTATTGTTCTATTAATATAGTATTATTTTTTATAACGATCAATGTATAATACATATAGCATATAAAATAAGAATAAGAATAACAACACTAATAAAAATAATAAATTATTATTATTATTGTTATTATCATTATTATTGTTGTTGTTATTATTCTTTCTTTCTTTTTTAATATACTATTATTACTGTTACAACTATTGCTATTATCACTATGCTATTTTCACTATGTTGGGAATTTATTAATTGTTTGACGGCCTTTTGTTTTCCAGGGGTCCTTTTCGTGTTTTCTCAGCTCTGGGGGGAATTTTAAACCTACTTTTATCTCTATAATTCCTTTTTCTCGATATCATCTCTAAGTGAGCCTATTAATGTTGTGGCTAGTTGCTTTAGATAACACCGTTTCCTAAAACTGATTTAATGTGTCCACTTCATCACAGGCTATTGATTTTAACATTTATTTATGTCATTAGTGATAGATGCGTGCGATAATTAATACAGCAACTTCATACTCGCAAACTTGAGATCAAACTGAAATCTGAAATAAATAAAATATATGAAACACGTGCAAAATGCGCCGCATACATCTTAAGAAGGGATCCTAAACATGAAAATGTATTTGTGTGAGAGAAATGCAGCTGCGGAGCAGAGAGGGTCAGCGTTATTTCTCTGGATTCTCCTCCTGATTACGAGCCGAGCCCATCAAACCACACATAATTATAGTCATTCCGCCCTTATTTATTCTAATGCAGTTTCCCATCTACAGGATAATTATGAGCAATTTTTTTCGCACGTGGAATCTTTTGTTAACAAAAGAGATAGCGCACTGAAAGAAAATTTGCTGTGCGCTGAAAAAAAGAAAAAGACGGGCAGAGTGAAATCGGCGCTCGGCGCCCCCCTCACAGGCTCAGTTATAAGGAAGGCTGGCAAATTGCTTGCAGGTGTATACGGAGGGACTGTCAATAGGAAGAGCGGACAGAATTAGCAATAACACAATGTTGGAGTAATTAAGGCAGTGGTGAAATTATGGAACAAGGGCTGCTTTATTTTCTGCTACGAACTATAGAAAGGCTAGCTCCCAAAATTTAAACACAGCATCAGATTTTTGCTTTAAGTCTGAGGAAAAAATTATAATAGATGTGTGTTTTCTAATTTATCCTCTTTTTCTAAAGGGAAACGCGCTGTGGAAACCCAGGGGAAAAGAAAAAACACACACACATACACACGCACTGCACTCACCAAACTCTCGCTGTGGTTAAAGTAATCAATTTTGTTTTTCACTCCAAACAATGTATTTAAATCAATCAGACAATCTTCGTAACGTTCGGCAGAAGCTCAAGGGTCGAGAAAATAAAATAATTTCTAGTTTTTTTGCAACTGTCTGCATTGAAAATGAAAAGTCAAAGCTGTTTGAGGTTTTATGAAATATCAAAAAAAGGTAAGTATTTTCTTTTAAATCCATCCACTGTCTGATATTTGGTCGAGGGGAAAAAGGTTATTCCATTGAAAAAAGTATAAAGAATGTAAAAAATAGGAGCCTAATAAAAAAGAGAGAGTTTCATTCTTACCTTATATAAGAAATAGGTGAGCTGTATCTGTGCTCCTATATAAATCGGTATTTGGAGATGAACGTGTTCATCCAGTGGCCATTGCCTTTAGGTCCCACACAGCTCTTCGCCTGGGCAGGGCAGCTTTAGCAGCCGCGCACCGAGCAGCACTGAAAAAATCCTGCTTTATTTTCCCTCTTTATAGCTGTTGGGGGAAAAAATTGCAGATTATTAGCATAAATGTTTACTCCTCATTACGCTGATGACATTGTGCACTCGAGATCTTGGTAATCTTTGGGAAAATTATGAGTAATTTTTAAAAATTTAAAGCAGCAGTTACCATGCAATTCAGGCTAATTTTGCGTAGGCTCCAAACGGATATAATTATCGCCGAGTCAAGATGTTATGCTAAAAACTATGCATTGATATTCCCATTTATTATGTACATACAACTTTGACAATGTTGATGCTTGAAATAGCTGGAAATTGTCTTGCGCAAAAATTACAGTCCATATTAGGACATCTAAAATTGCGAAGAATTATACAGTAATTGCAGGCTTTCGGATCGGGGAGCCAGAATGCTCAAACTGTAGCAATTGTGGATGAAATTACAGATCAGAGTATAAATTAGGGAAAGGGGTATGGCATTTTTCAAGTTGTCTACAGGATTCCGGAAGTGTCTAAAACCGCATCATCGCTAATCTGTGGGAGTGAGAGAGAGAGAGAGAGAGAGAGAGAGAGAGAGAGAGAGAGAGAGAGAGAGAGGTTTGAAGAACGTGGGCCATCTGAACGGGCCCTCATACTTCTGCATCCATTTCCTTTTCTAATGCGTGACACCTCCTCGTCTTTAACAGCATGGGTTATGAAATGTCTTGATTTTAATTCTCCAGTCATTTTTTTTTTACTATTTAGTCTCTCAGGGCTGGTGGCCTCATATGAAAAGGTACTCACAGCCGTGCCGGTGTGACTGCTCACACACGCGCCATAAGGACAGATCTGAACAGGTGAATGCTCGCCTGACGTGGCTTTATTGTTCACATGTAAAATATCCTACCTGATGTCTCCTGGGAATCACGGCTTAAAGGCTCTTCTGTTACCTAAACGGGACGGTGCGGCCTATAGTAACACACCTGTAGTGAAATGTCTCTTAGATGAAATGTCTCGTTTTCCTACTTTATGTTTTTAAATGCGTTCGAATATGCTGGAAAAATAGACAAAATTTCTTTTATTGCTAATAAAGTTTTTTTTCTCCCTCTCTCAGAAGGAGGAGGGAGCCGCAGGACTGCACGGTTCAACATGTGCGCGCCCTCAGCCTGAGGCGACTCACAACAACTTGTAATGTGGCGATCACTGACAGAGTACATCCTTATTACATCTGTCTTTTTTATCGCGTCAAATCATACAGATGAAGAGTTAAGCTGCAGCTCAATGGAACGCACCGTGTTCCATCTTTGTTTAACTCAGACAGAAAGACAGATTACTTAATTTAATTTAAGAAAGAATCTATGCTTCGATATTTGTATATAAAATTCCAGGCAGATGTAAAACAATCAATTCATGGCCATTCTTACTCTGTTCATCTGGTTTTTTTTTTCTTTACTCCATGTGTATTTTAGCTTGACTGAAAAACCTCAAACTATATGGCTACAAGTAATTCTTGGCAACATTTTCCTAATATGCATTTTGGCCAAATGGGTTTACTGTTTTTAATACAAAAAACATAAAATCAAACGTAGATTCGGAAAAGCATAAATGTATGTAAATTAAAAATCAACACAACGCGAAAAATCCACCCAAGGCGTAACTATACAAAAACGGATCACTTTACAGCAGTCAAGACAATACATGTTGCACATTTAGTTGGGTATGAACAGGCTAACTGAAAGTCGTTCATAATTAAACGCAACTTAAACGCATATTGCCCGACTTTCATTTGTTATACAATCTGTATTCTGCACCACAACCCAAGAAGCTGAACACTGTTCATTTTCCCCATATAACGTTTCAAACACTTGGGTTATTTTTAATGGGATAGAAAAACTAAACTAGTAAGCCATATCGGATTTTATTACTGTTTTTATTACGTCATTGTGAGTGGAGGGTGGAAGTTGTTTCAAATGCTTCTGTGTTTGGTTTAAAGCGTTGTTTTGGTCCTGGTGTTTTAACTGAGCTGACTCCAGAGAGTCTGGGGGGCTGAACTCGTTCGGCTCATCTCCTCCAGAGCAGGCTGAGGCGTGTCACGCCTTCTGCACTGTGCTCCTGCTACAAATCACCTACAGCCAGGATCACTTCGAAAAAAAACCCAACAAAACAGAAGGATGTGCTCTATTATATGAACTACACGCACAATAAGTGGAGCTCGATCTCTGAAACAGAATTTGTTCTCTTTTATTGCCGCTCCCGTGGACAGCCTGCAGAAGGTCCTCTCGTCGCGTCCGACAACATACCCAGACACACCTGTCACGTTCATGCACGAAAGGTGAATTAGTGAGTTACGCCTGAAACATTTACAAGCATCCCGCCTTCCTCAGACCGCTTCCAGCGCGAGGAGCTCTGCTGGCGCCAGAGCAGCGGGAGGAGGAGTGGAGGAGGAAAAAAAGCCACAAATTCCAACAGTGCACAAAAAGCCCTGTAGCAAGAGACTCCAGCAAACAGAAAGAGACAGAGAGAGAGTGAAGGGGGAAAAGACTGTAGCAAACAACACATTCACATGAAACGTGTTTTATTTAAATAAGTCTGACTCATATAATGACAGAATGGTTCATTCAGCATAGGAAATAAAATAAATAAAACAAAGTACTTCTGAGGAACGCGTTACATGGGGATCTTTCGGTTTTGGGGGAAATCAGTAGCTTTTGAGTGCTTTTCGGTCATGTCTCTTTTTTCCCTCAACATCCAATAAAAAAAGAAAATAAAAAAGCTCTACGTGATATCCTATACGAGACGGTGGTGAAGCCTAGATACAGGGACATGAACACACACCACCCCCCTACTCACTCACCTTATGTACACATTAGAAACAAATGAAACAAAGATTATGAGGACAGCGATGAGCACATTTAAAATACAATACGGTGGACAACGAAAGTGAGGTCATTCTTTAAAGGCACGATACAGCTTCAGATTGTGCTACATAATGTGACATTAACACACCCTGCTATAAAGTCCACTCGGCCAGAAGGAGACTTTCTATAGCATAGCTTTGGATCTTAGTGGTTTGTTAAACAGTTAATTCTTTCTCTCTTTCTCTCTTTTTTATTTTTATTTTTTTCCACCTCCAGAGACAAAATAAATAAATACAAAAATAATTGTGTGTCGTTTTATTCTTTAGCGCCTGCCTTTTGACGACATCGTGTAAAAGAAAAAGAAAAAGAAAAGAAAACACAGTATTATACGCAATGATATATCGCCCGGTTTTACGCCGTTGTGGCGTGTCTCTGAAAACGAGGCCTGTGTGAGTCAGGTGAAGCTTTCAGTCTTGCAAAAATGAATTTTCCAGTTGGGAAAAAAGTCATTGTTGATGTTGTTTTTGTCAAAATATGGTCCCGGAGCTCACGGTTGTGTTCTGGTGGTGCGGCGCCAGCGTGCCGGGCTGTAGGTGCGAAGCGGATGCTGTGTTGGAGTACCAGGAGTAGTTGGGGAGGAAGGAGGGCGCCGTGGTGCTGGGAGAGCTGCTGCTGCTGCTCTGCGCTAGAGCCGGAGGCACTCCGTTCATCCTCTGGGCGTGTGGAAAGTCCCAGGCAGTACTGACTGGTGGGGAATGGCACGGGGGAGACTCGCTGGAGCCCACGTGCTGCTCGGGCGGAATCTCTCCGTTCTTCCACAGCTTCTTGAACTTGGAGCGGCGGTTCTGAAACCAGATCTTCACCTGAAACGTAAAAAAATGAGCACGCCTGTTACTCACACAGACAACTATACCCGCGAACCGGCTCTTCAACAAACGACCAAAAATGCCTTCACAAACTGAAGTCTATAGAGGCGTCCCGGTTCGCCGCTATTTTGCACTTTTCTCCTGATTGGTTTAATTAAATGTAATATATCTCTACGGACTGATATCTTTATTATCTTCATTATTTATTATTTGTGTAATATACATAGTTATAAATATGACACACACACAAA
>JBBJLS010000002.1:15023855-15073129 GCA_037577275.1 Bryconaethiops microstoma | reverse complement strand
AAAGTGGTGGGGCAAACTTGACTTATATAGATATTTGGGCCACTTAATGAGTAAAATAAATATAATACAAAAACATGATACAGTACATGTTTTCAGCTCAGTAAGGTAGCAGTAAAAATAGGCTGACATTTAGTGAATTACACACACTGTAATTCTGAAGGATTTTGTTCGTCCATTGCAATATATAAACACAAATATCCCAAATGGCCTGGTGGGACACGCCTGTTTTTCAGGGTTTGGGCTAGGCCCCTTGCTTCTAGTGAATGGCAATCTTACTGCTTCAGCAAACCAAGACATTTTGGACAATGCCATGCTTCCAACTTTGTGGACACAGTTTGGGAATAACCTTTTCTATTCCAGCATGACCATGCCCCAGTGCATAAAGCATATCCAACACCTTTGGGATGAACTGGAATGGGAATTATGAGCCAGGACTTCTGATAAAACATCAGTGCCTGACCTCATAAATGCTCTACAGAATGAATGGGCACAAATTCTCACACAAACACCCCAAAATCTTGTAGAAAGCCTATCCAGGAAAAGTGGAAACTGTTGTAGCTGCAAACGGGGCAGGGGGCAGGCAGCTCCATATTAAAGTCTATGTATTTGAATGTAATGTTCTTAAAGTCCCTGTTGGTGTAATGTCAGGCGTCCCAATACTTTTGTCCATATAGTGTATCATATTCGATACATATGCAGGTGCACGATTCTGCAAATGGTGGGATAAAAATCTGCTTATCCCCATGGATCTGGCAGTCATGTTTTTGAAAAGAGAACCATGCCTCACATATCACCATGTTGTGATGTCAGCTGTCAAACCTTGCAGGTGTTTAAGGCCCCAGAAAATCTACATGGCATATCAATGGTTTGGAAAAGAAACACTGTTAAATTAATTTAATTAAAATTATTTAGGAAAATTCTGTTCCCCAATGCTGGGTGATGCAGAAATGATCTACAGTATTGGCAAAAGGCCAACAGCAAAACTTTTGAAGGTGCCACTGATTACTGATCATTCAGTAGTTATCACTATTTACTCACATCTGACCACATTTTGAACTTTTTACACTTTATGTACGCACACGAGTCTGGGCTGAGAATTTCTATGAAAGATTATGTTCAGTGCCTGAAGTCTGTAGGGCATGCATAAATGTCATCATGGATACTTTCGCTGATGACACTCGTTCAGGCCTGTACTTGCAGCTCTTACTCTTTTAAGTCTTCACTCATGTCTTCAGCATGTGCTCATGCAGGCTTTGTTAGGTTTTTAAATCTGGCAAGGTAATCAAGAATGTTTTACTCCTGACTGTGAGAGACCACTTGCTGACAAAGCAGTGTGTTCATTCCAATGCAGTGAAAGCCCAGTGAGGATTTTATTATGCTCCATATATGCAATATAAATGAGCCAAACAGAACTATTCTTAGGAGCAATGCCAGCTATCTGGTTCCCTAAAAACCCTTGTTAAACCCAAGTAATATTTAAAGTTTTAAGTAAATGTACTTACTTTGACCCAGCTAATATTTTACTTGCATATTTTAAGTGCTGAAAGAAGAAATGTAACTAAATAGCACACTTCTAGTGATTAATTTTGCCCTTGAACTTTAGAACTTACTACAAACAGTTAACCTTAGAATTAACTATTTAATTTAGAAAAAAGTGAGACAAAGAGTATCCCCCTCTTTTTACATACATTCAATATTTAAAGGCTAGAAACCCATTTGATAGAAAGCCAATAGCCAAATTGTTTAGAATCCATTGTTTAGCTGTTTTAAACATGGCCACGTTTCAGGCTTTCAGCAGGACATATTACAAAAAGTAGCACTGTGACAGTGTGCTTTACTGCATGAGAAGAAAGTGAATGCGTCAGAAGTCAAATAGTTCTTTCAAGCGAAGAGGGGCTTGAAAGATGGCTAAACTAAAGGTTGCAAAGAGGGCAATGCATTGTACTCTAAAACTCTTTGCCAAAACTGGATTATTTGTATCCATATCATAATTGGGCAGACCAAAACATCACCACACTATCAGCAAATATAGAATGTGCTCAATAAAGAGCAATCAGCTTCAAGTGAAAATGTAGTGGTCAAAAAGGACAAGTGGTCTTCTCTAAACCACTTGTCCGAAGGTAAACTCTTGCCATAGGTTAAGACATACAAACATTAGTAGGTGACTGGAAAAACATCATATTTACTGATTAATCCAAGTTTGAGATTTATGGTAGTAACAAATGGGTTTTTGTTAGGAGGAGAACAGGATGTAGATTAATGACAAACTGTATCAAACCAAGAGTGAAGCAATAGAGGTAGTAGGGGACTGTTTTGCTTATTCTGGAGTTGAGCACGAGCCCAGCCTCAGCCGCGCTCTGACAGAGGAGAACCACTACTACATTCTTCAGAGACATGCTAAGCCCTCTGGAAATTTGTGGAGAAGGGTTCATATTATAGCAGGATGATGAGCCAAAACACACCTTTGTAAGCTTTGCAACAAACTACTAGGGCAAAGGATAATCAATAAGTGCTGACTGTCATTGACTTTCCTCCACAGCAACTTGACTTAAACCTTTCTGTCTAAAGGAAGACAGAAAAAGTCAAGCATTCAGTGACATCACAAATATGCTCTCAGGGCTAGATAACACAATAAAACCATATATTGCACAAACTTGTGGAGTCCATGCCAGCTTGAGTGCACTCTGTCATTACAGCAAAAGGGGTTCATACCAAATACAGTAAACCCTCAACAATCACAGGGGTTACATTCTAAGAGCACCCATATATAGTGAAAAAAAGTGAATTTGTGTTATTGTAAAAAATTTTTAAAAAAGGCCTTTTTTTATGGTGTAAACCCTAAACATGTCCCCAAAACACTTTAATTTCACTTCAAAGCTTAATACATTACCCTTAAAGAAAATGTGAAGGTAAACCCTTATTCGTACTGTACACTGTAATGAACTGCTGTCTTGCAGTGCTAGCATGTAAAATTCTGATGTTACCCCGTATAGACTGTACTGTAATTCATGCACGCACATTTTCTTTGGTATAAGCAGGGTAAATACAGTAATAAATTAATTTACAGTAATAAAAATACAGGGCTTTAAGAAGGACAATTATTAGGGGGAACAGGGGAATAACATTGGTTAACTCTTTACAGTGGCATCTGTGAAGGGTGGGGCTACATTAGGCAGTAAGTGAACAGTAAGTGAAAAAGTGGAAGTAGGAAAGATGACCAAGCATATGGACTGGAGTGAATTTGACAAGTTCCAAATTATGATGACCAGATCTGAGCAATTCCAAAATGGCAGGTCTTGTGAGGTGTTCCCAGTATGCAGTAGTTAGTAGCTACCAAAAGTGGTCCAAGGAAGAAAACCGGTAAAGGGGTCATGTTGGGCATGGGTTGCAAAAGCAATCTGGTCCCACAGATGAACTACTGTATGAATTTACTGCATAAATTATTGAAAATGCTGGCTATCATAAAAAGGTGTCATAACCCACAGTGCATCACAGTTGGTGGTATGAGGGGTCCTACACAATGTAAGAAATGTGCTTTTAAACTTATAACTGATGTATGTTGAATATCTTGTTTTTCAGTACAAATGTGTATAAGTACTGGATGGGGTTTGAACAGGATTAGAGAAGTTTTGGTTACAGAAATGAATTGGTTAACTACTCAGTGTTTGTTAGCAATGTTATCCAGAAAGCTCAAGTTCTAAACTAAAGAAGCAAAATTTGGACTTTTATCATATCATGGCAGATCAACTATATCTGGGAAAAGTATAAATTGCATAAAGGAGTGTAGCTTGTATTTCTACTGAAGATACACTTTCACGAAGTGAAAGTGCAGTGCTTTCATATGGGTTTAGTCTACCCACCTCTGACTATGGGTATTTACACAAGTACAAACTTCTTAGTGCAAATTACTTGTGGTGCAAATGAATTTAGCTAAACAGTGTCATTCTGGTTTTGATTCTTTTTTTCTCGATACTGAATGATCCTCTCATATTACCAGCCAAGAAACAATCAAGAAACAGTAAAACCAGCTTTGTAGGTAAGACATCAACAACCATACTTTCATCAGAATGAGATTACTCAATGGCTAGTGCATGCATGGAGGAAGCTTTTCCCCTAGTGTAGGTTCCCTTTAGGACATCATGATGGAGTTCCAGGTAAAAAAAAAAGAGGTCTTATCATTCAATCAGTCGTACTGCGGCTCAGCCCTCAGAAACAAGATACAGTTCATGTATTTTCCCAAGTCGTGTTTTGAAAAGCCTTTTCATGCTCCAGGGTTCCTGTATGAGGGCAATGTCAGTTTTGCACGGTGCCTGGGCCATAACCTGCGCAACAGCCGCAAGCATGGGCAAGTCGAGGCCATACTCGTGAATCATAGCCCACTGCCAAAGTGCATGAGTACAGCTGTCAGCATGGGGCTGTTTGTTTTCATAATAGCAAGTCATCAATAATGTCCCATAGCTAAAGAAAAATCATTTACCCAAACCCTGAGAGAATCTTTTTTCTGCCATCATTGCTCATTATGCGCAGAACACGCAGCTGTTCAGGGTGTGTCAACCTTCTACAGGTTTAGTTAATCTTTATAGACAAACATTTCAGCACGGATTCCCCTGCACAAATCGGACCTGTTCAACTGTTTCTAGCTAAATGTCATCACATTTCAGGGAAATTCAGAGGTGGGATGTAACAGCTGAGAAAGCTGTGCACTAGGTGAACATTGTTGTGAGGATTTAATTGCATTCAGCCACAAAAGCATCAGCAGACCAGTGGGTTTCAAACTGTGGGTTGAGTTTGGCGACAAGTGGGTGGTGAGAAACTTGCATTGATGAATATATTCAGTTTTCCCAACTTTAACATCAAATGTTTTTTTTCCATTAGGTGTCCTTGTAACAAGAAAGTCAAGAGAGCATTTGTTATTGTCATTGTGAGAACATGATAAAGAGTTCAAGGTGTTGATTTGGACTTCAAATGAGCCAAATCTCAATAATATTGAGCATCTGTGGGATGTGCTGGATAAACTAGTCTGCTCCATTGAGGCCCCACCTCACAACTTACAGGACCTAAACAATCGGCTGTTAACGCCCTGGTGCCAGACACCACGGCACACCTTCAGATGTCCTGTCGAGTCCATTCCTCAATGGGTCAGAGCCGTTTTGGTGGCACAAAAAGGGGACTTACTCAATATTAGCCAGATCGTTTTAAAGCCATGGGTGATTGGTGTATGTTGATATTGTCAACTACCTTGTCTCTTCCAAAAGGTGGGAAGGCAAGGAGCTGTGAAATTATAGAAGAGCAGAACATTTATTAAACCTAAGGCACCATCAGGACCATCAGGAAACCCAACCTCTTAGCATGGTCTGGGTTCAAAACATAATATGTATATATGTAAATATACTGTTAGGATGGCTATTTGGTATAGAGGCCATCGACAGGTTCTTTAATAACATTGTTTCAAATACAAAGATTTTAACATGGAGTTGGTCCCCTCTTTGAGATGATAACAAATTCCACTCTTCTTGGTAGGCTTTCTGTGGGAGTTTTGGAGTGTTTCTGTGGGGATATGTGCCTATTCCTTCTGTAGAGCATTTATGAGGTCAGGTACTGATGTTGGACGAGAAGTCCTGGCTCACAGCCTCTGTTCCAGTTCATCTCAAAGGTGTTGTATGGGGTTGAGGTCAGAGCTCTTTGCGGGCCAGTCAAGTTCTTCCACACCGAACTTATCCAACCATTTCTTTATGGAGATTGCTGTATGTCTTGCTGGAATAGAAAAGGACCTTCCACAAACTGTGTTCACAAATTTGGAAGCATGTCCAAAATGTCTTGGTCTGATGAAGCATTAAGATTGTCCTTCACTGGAAGAAAGGGGCCTAGCCCAAACCCTGAAAAACAAACAGGACCAAACAAGCATGGATGCCCATGACCCTGTTGCTGGTTCACTGGTTGTCCTCCCTTGTATCACTTTTTGTAGGTATTGGCCACTGCACATGTGGGACACTCACAAGATGTGCCATTTTGCTCTGACCCAGTTGTCTCCTCATTATAATTTGGTCCTTGTTAAAGTTGCTCAGGTATTTATGCTTGTCCATTTTTTCTGCTTCCAACAAATCAGTGTCAATAATTGACTGACTTGCTGACTTGTTGACTTGCTGACCACTTGACAGGTGTCACTGTAACGAGATAATCAATTATATTCACCTTACTTCTCAATGTGTGGTTGGAAAGTCTTATGTTTATTAATTCAAGAAGCTCTGTGTCAGTGTGTCTGTTGATTAAGCTTGCTTCATCTTTTTACTTTTAAAGTAAAGCATATTCCTAAAAGTCAAATGCTTCTCAAAGTCTAAGAGGATTTAACAAATGGACAACATTTCTCTAGACTGTAAATGTGTGTTCTTGTGGCTGTTCCATGTATGAAGTATCACGCACTTATTTTTACTGCCACACTCTGCCATCTAGTGGCACAATAATGTAAATTGGGGAAAGTATATATACGGTAATCCCCCGTAGCTCTCGGGGGTTACGTTCCAACAGCATTCACATATAGTGAAAAACCGCGTTGTTGTGTTGTGGTATAAAATGCCTAAAATGCCTATTTTCATAGTGTAAATATGCCCCCAAATATGCTCCCAAAACATTTCAATTTCCTTTTAAACTCAGTTTAATACATCACCCTTAACGAAAATATAAAGGTAAGCCCGTATTAGTACTGTGCAGTTTACACTGAACTCCTGCACTGCTAGACAGTACTGTAATTCATGCACGGCATTTTTTTGGTATGTGCTGTCGTTTTCTTTGATATAAACAGGTAAATACAGTAATAAATTAGTGTAATTTTTAGTAATAAAAATACAGTAAAATGTATGGGTAATCACCAATAATTTTTACAGGATTCATATTGAAGTGACCCAGCGGTTAAAGCAGACACTGGGTGGCGACTGTGTTGAACAACCTCTTTTAATTAAATTTACAGTAATAAATATACAGGGCTTTAAGGAGAACAAAACAAAACCAAGAGAAACACTCACGATGAGTCAGGGGTGGACTGGCAATCTGTACATTCTGGAAAAGAACAGCTGTCCGGTGCAGACAAATTTCCCACTTGTGGGACTAATGGTTTATCTTATCTAAAGGTTTATCTTATCTTATCTTATCTATCTCTGTGCAGCTTTTCAGTCCCCGTCCGCCCCTGCCTGGGTACAGCCATATTTAACCATCCCAAAACGCACTTACTTTGTGTTCTCCTGACAGTACAAAAACATTTATACAGTCATATTTTATATGGAAATGTAGCTGAATTTATGTCAATATTTATGTTACAAAATGAGTAAATTAGGCCTATATTTTCTTAATAATTTAGCACTAAAATGCATGAAGAATTATATATTTCCACAAAAAAGCAAAAGAAAGGATATCTGCAGTTTCCATGAATTTACTGGAGTTTTCGCCAGCAATTATCAGTTTCTTTCTAAGAAAAAAATGCCTGAATTCGAAACACTTTAATTTCATTTTAAACTCAGCTTAATACATTACCCTTAACGAAAATGTAAAGGTAAACCAGTATACACTGGGACAGTTTACATTGAACTGCCATCTCCCACAATTAATTCATGTAAGCATGTTTTCTTTGGTATGCGCCTTCCTTTTCTTTGGTATAAGCATGTAAATACAGTAATAATTTCATGTAATTTTTTAGTAATAAAAATACAGTAAAATGTATGGGTAATTTTTACAGTTCAATAATTTACTGTTCAAACCTCCCACTTCTGAGTACAGCTGTTTTTCACCATCCCAAGACGCGTTTTCTTTGTGTTTCTCTGGACAGTACAAAAACATTTATACAGTTATATTTTATATGAAAATTTAATATTTATGTTACAAAATTAGTAAATTATATTTTTCTTAATAATTTAGAACTAAAATGCGTAAAAAAACATATTACTGCAAAAAAAGCACCAAAAAAAAAGCGGACAATATGTGCAGTTTCCGCCTTATTGTGGGGATTTCCACGTACAATTTTGAGTTAGGTTCTCAGAAAAAAATCCCCCTAAGACTCCTAATCAGCGTAAAACCGGGGGGTTACTATACTGTGAACGTCAACCTGAAGCTCAGATGTTTGTTTGTGAAAACCTGAAACCTCAAGAGTTCTCGCCATCTCCCTCTGGCAGCTTCGAGAAAGCTGAGCATCGTCTATCAAGTGAGGTTCAGACAACATGATATGAATATCATGAACATCGACCTGAAATTCTGAGACGTTTATCTTTTGTGAAAACCTCAGACCTCAAAGGTCTTGGAGAGAGCTGAACACCTTCTATCTAAGTGTGGTTCCTCTGGTAAAGCCACTGTTTCTTAGACTACAGTAACCACATCACACCCTCAAACAAGAATGCTGTCAGCTTTGTAGATGCAATGAAGCCGAATGAATATTGGTTCTCAGTGAAGTGTTATCGAATGTTCTTTAATGGTTCTTCTAACATTGCTCAGAGAACATGATTGAACTGAAGCTCTTTTGTAAAAACCTCAAACCTCAGAGATCTCGCCAGCTCCCTCCGGCAACTTGAAGAAAGTTGAGCATCATCTATCAAGTAAAGTTCCTCTGGCAAAGCTACCATCTCACAAATGCATACTCATGAGGCTCTGTGAATAATGCTCTTCACCTGAAGTTTTATCAGTTGTTCTTCTACAGCATTGCTCTGGGAACATAAAATAAGACAAGAAGCTCTTTGTGAAAACCTCAAACCTCAGAGGTCTTGGAGGAACCACATTCTAAGTGAAGTTCCTCAGGTGAAGCAGTGTTTCTTAGAGGGACCATGCTGCCCTCGAACACGCTGTCAGCTTTGGACATGGACAGAACCTGCACGTGCCAGAGGTGGAGGAGAAGCTCTTACCTGGCCCAGCAGCAGCAGTGAGGAGAGGAGGCAGAGCCCGAGCAGTGTGATGGGGGCTGTGTCTAGAAGCAGCAGCATTTGATCCTCCTCGGCTCTTCTCGCGCACAGATTAGGACTGGACCGGACCGCCTAGTCCAGCAGTGGGGTCCCTCCCGTCCGAGCCCTCGACACCATCGGAAGAACTCTTCGTTTTCCTGTCTCTCTCTTTCTCTACGCGTGTTGGACCGTCTCTCCTCTGGAAACTTTCCTGAGCTCAGTGCTGTCCATGCAGCTCCGTTTCACGCGCGTGTCTCCACAGCATCCTTGTGCACGAGGCAGTCGAGTGGTCAGCTGCACTATAGGTGCACGCGTTTCCCTCTCCTGCACGCGCTCCCTTCTGCGTCCCAAAGCAGGACACGAGCGTCCACGCGGCTCATCCTTGGAGCTCGAGGAAAGTTCATGAAGCGCGAGCGCTCCTCTCGATGTTCCTCTGATGAGAACTGCTGTACTGTAGAGGGCGGGGGGGGGGGGGTCTGAGAGAGAGGGAGAGAGAGAGAGAGCCTGAGATGGAGAGAAAGTGGCAGAGAGAGAGAAAGAACGAGATAGATGGAGAGAGAGAGCGAGAGAGAGAGAGGCTGAGAGAGAGAGAGAGAGAGAGAGAGAGGCAGAGAGAGAGGGGGGCTGAGAGGGAGAGAGGGAGAGGCAGAGAGAGAGGCAGAGGGGGAGAGAGAGGGGCAGAGAGAAAAAGAGCGAGATAGATGGAGAGAGAGAGAGAGGCTGAGAGGGAAAGAGGAAGAGAGAGAGAGGGGCTGAGAGGGAGAGAGGAAGAGGAAGAGAGAGAGACGAGCTGAGAGGGCGAGAGAGCGAGAATGAGAGGCAGAGAGAGAAAGACAGAGACAGAGAGAGTCTGAACGAGTGTTGACTACTTTTGCAAGATGAATATGAACCTATGATGTAATATTCTTACGTCTTAATAATACAAAGCATGCAGGTGAAAGTACCTTTTGTCAGACTGGAGGAGGGAGAAGAGGGTGTGCGAGGTGTGTATGAGTGGTGTGTTGGGTCGTCCACAATGCTGGTGGCTTTGTGGATGCAGTGTGTCCATGACAGAAGGGCGAGAGACCCCGATGATTTTCTCAGCTGTCCTCGCCATCCTCTGCAAGGTCTTGCAATCAGAAATGGAACAATTCCCGTACCAAGCTGTGATGCAGCTACAGAAAATGCTTTCTTTAGTCCTTTGTGTAACATGGTGAGGATTGGGGTGTGTGTGTGTGGAGGGGGTGCTCTCCTCAGTCTCCGCAGGAAGTAGAGACACTGCTGGGCTTTCTTGGTGATGGAACTGGTGTTAAGGGTCCATTTGAGGTTCTCCATAATGTGAACACCAAATTGGTGGTCTGGGTGACTTCCACAGAGCAGCTTTTCAGTGGGGAGTGACCATGTTGCCCCCTCCTGAAGTCAAAAACCATCTCTTTTGTTTTATCCACATTCGGTGACTTGTACTTATATAACTGTGTAGGTAACAAATTTCTGAATCTTGAATCTTGTTCTGAACGGTTCTGCTGAAGAAGAACCGACAGATTCAGAGTTCTGCACAGTGATGCTGAATGAAACCAGAGATCTTGTCTTCAATATGGCCATCTTAGTTTACATGGGCCTACACATGTAGTCTGAGTTTTTATGGAATGAAGATGAAGAATGTTGAATAAATAATCATTAAAATACAGGGAAATTGTCTTTAGTGGGGAATTTTTATTACTCCTTGAATACATATGATCCACATATACCCATATGTTCATATGTGTTTTGCTTTTTTTTTTACCTGTTGGAGGAGTGGGGATGCTGCTCAGAAAAAGGTCAGGGGCTGAGGACAAAGGCTTCCTTAAAACACCTTTTTTAAAGGTCGTGAGCTTAGAATAGACACAGTCAGATGCAGGTGTGCAACCCCAGTAATGACCGAGCAATGTCAGCATGTTCTGAAGCACAAGGACAGGAAGAAGTGGGCGTTCAGCCCCCGAGCAGTAAAAGGTGACTATAAACAACCCTTTTCCTGAAGCAGCCATACCCCTCCTGAAGCAGCCATACCCCCCAGACCACTGAACCTGGTGTACTGAGTACGGATTGCTCTTTGCCTGGCAAATATAATAAACTTTGTTTGGTTTTAAAGTCTCTCTGAATCTTCTGTCCTGAGTCTGTAGAGTCCAATACCTTTTGGGCCACAACATCTGGTATCACGGACAGGATTCCTCGAGTGACCGGCCTGCGTGGGACCGAACTATCAAGGGTTGGCCACCTCAGGAAGAAATTGCCTGATCCCGAACCTCCAAGTTCTGAGAAGGGGGACTTGGTGTTCGAGTCCCCGAGGTCGCCACCGCTGGAATCCCGAACCTTCAAATACAAAATTTAGAAATAACTTTTCAGATATAACTTTAGGATTTAATATTGAATTTTTTAAATATTTAATTTCATTTTTCTGAATAAAATGACTAAAATGTGACTTGGATTTGACTATCAAATAAGATTAACTACACTGCCAAACAGAGTTTAACAGGTTGTTTATATATGTACTGCCAACAGCTGATGTGCGTGTGGAGAATAAAGAAGATCAGTGGATGGGGGTGACTGTGCAGAGTCAGGGGCCTGGTGGAAAGATTGTGGTAAGACTCACTATCATGATTATATTGTAGTATATCATTTTCTCTTTTATTCTCTTATTGTACCTTAATATGTGGTACAGTAGTTTTATTAATGCTACATCTGCTTTGAGTCATTTATGCATTCCATTCCATTTTCTAACTGCTTCATATTTTCAGTAGAGGTGATTGTAGTTTTCCTTTCTCCCTGTCAGACATGTGCCCACCGGTACCAGAGGCGGCTGTTTCTGAACACTCCACAGGAGTCACGGGACATTACTGGTCGTTGTTACGTGCTCAGCCAGGACTTGAGCATTGACAGCCAGTCTGATGAGGATGGTGGGAATTGGAAATTCTGTGAAGGTCGTGCAAGAGGTCATGAAAGGTTTGGCACCTGTCAGCAGGGTCTGGCTGCCACCTTTTCCAAAGACTATCATTATGTCATTTTTGGAGCCCCAGGAGCTTACAACTGGAAAGGTAGAGGTGGCAAAAGAGTGTTAGTGTTTTTAAGGAGTGTTTTTTGATTATAAATAAAGATGTTTCATATTTACTATGTAGAACCTGTCCTCAGCTTGTGTCCTAGGTGACTATTCCACAGTGTATTCTCAGCTTACCTTCACTTACTTTAATTCATGAAGTGCTAGACAATTAAATGAGTTGATCCATTGGATCACTATACTGTGTTATACAAGAAGGCACTGATGACTGTGGTAAACTTTAGTTTGGTCTCTTCATGTTTCTTCACCCTCTGTGGATTTCAGGTATTGTACGCATTGAGCAAAAGAACAACACTCTGCTGGACATGGGATTTTATGATGATGGACCATATGAGGTGGGTGATGAGAGCCGTCTGGACCCGGATCTGGTGCCTGTGCCTGCTAACAGTTACTTAGGTGAGTTTGAACTATGCCTGCAAAACTTTTTTTACTTGCCCTTGAGAGAGTGTGTGTGTGTGCTGTGTTTTATGCCCGTCTCCTGTCCTGGTCAGTTTCTGTATAAGTGAGCCTTTACAAGCTAACATGGGAAAACCATTTTATGTACTTGTAGTAGCTACTTTGTCTTGTGCCACACTTGTAAAAACAAGGGATTCTTTAGCGATGACGCAGAGCAATGACTTTTGGTTCCATGACATGCACCCTGAGTTACACGCTGAGCTACAAAAAGATCCCACAAACATTGTGATAAAAAAGCCATTTTAGATCTCCAAATAATAATTTTTTTGTAATGAGATGTGTGAGTCTGAGGAACCTTTAAAAAGTATGAACCTTACTATTATGTGGAGATACACTTTGAAAGGTTCTTCATACTCACATCTCTTTCCAAATTTTTTTTTAAAGAACTGTCCATTAAAAGATTGTTTAGGAAACCAAAATGCTTCTTCAGTGGCAGCATACATAAAACCTTTCTGGCACCCATTATTTTTTGGAGTGTAATTCAACTTTATACTATATTTGGTGGATATTATTTACTTTTTCATGCTTGACAAAATTGTGGTGTTCTTTTTGATAATATAATAGGTTTGTTCATGTTATCATAAAGTACAAGATGTGTTAAAATGTCAAACATTTTTGTTTTCCTTGAGCTCTGAAAAATATTTTGAATTCTTATCCCAAGGTTTCTCCCTGGATTCTGGCCACAGCATTACTGAGAAGGGCAAATTAACTGTGGTGTCTGGAGCTCCAAGAGCCAATCACAGTGGAGCAGTGATCCTGCTGAGGAAAGAGGGTGTGGTGTCCACCATGCTGTCGCCAGAACATATATTTGAAGGACCTGGACTTGCCTCCTCATTTGGATATGATGTGTCAGTGGTGGATCTTAACGGAGATGGGTATGAAAAATAAAATATATCTTGCTTCTGACATCCAAGAATGTAATGAAACAAGTTTACTCCATCAAACTGTTCACATAATGAACCAAGAAGGCCCTCTTCATACTGACAACCTATTTCAGGACTGAACCATTTAGATATTTAATATATGATTGAGAGCAATAAACATGAGTTTTAGTGTGTGTGTGTGTGAGATATCATTGTGTGTATGTGTGAATGCCTCTCTAGGTGGCAGGACATAGTGGTGGGAGCACCTCAGTTCTTCCAGAGAGATGGTGAGGTGGGGGGAGCAGTGTATGTCTACATCAACAAGGCTGGAAAGTGGAACACTGTGGTTCCTATCCGCCTCAATGGAACTAAAGACTCAATGTTTGGACTGGCCGTGAAAAACATTGGAGACATCAATCTGGATTCATATGAAGGTGTGACTCAAAGGATTCTTAGGCTTTTTGAGTGGGGTGAGAGCGAGAGAAGGAGACAGAGAGAAATAAGACATTGCTAAGAAAATATTACATTTTTACAGTTCTACTGAATATAACTAAGTAAACATTATTGTAAAAAAAATGCTGTCTACAGTAGACAAAATGCTATAAAATGTTATACCCGCTACTACAGTATAACTACTTACACTGCATCAGAGGTTAGAGATAACTTGAGAGTCTGGAAAAACCTTCTGTTTATTTTATTTTAGGTATCTTAGATATATAATGTGCATATTCACACATCTTTTAGTTTCAGATAGCAGACACATGGTGTACACTGTGATTAAGATTAGTTTTATTGCCCATTTTCTGTATGTATTGTAATTATTCAATGTTTTGTGTGTTAATTTATATATATTTTTTGTGCATGTTTTGACTGGCACTTCTCATTCTCACTGCCAGATATTGCAGTAGGTGCCCCATATGCTGATGGAGGTTCAGGTAAAGTGTACATCTATCATGGATCAGCGAATGGCATTAACACCAAGCCAGCTCAGGTCAGGAAAGTTCGCTCTTCCTCAGGGATGTTCTCTCTTTCTCGCTTTCAATTTCTTTTTTTCACTCGCTCCATCTTTACATCTCTCTTTGAATCTCTAACCTCTCTGTCTCTCTGTATTCTGCTGTGTGTGGGCTTTTGTAATAGATAACAGGCTTGAGAGCCAAACACCATTACTATGATAAAGGGCAGGGAGATGCAGAGTCTTGAGCAATTTTGGACTATTTTGTAGCATACTATAAAGTTCAAGGCTTTTACTACGATTTTCTAAATTTTACTAATAGTATATAATGGTGCCCGCGGTCCATTGAGTAAATGTGTAGCCCAAATTTTATCTTTTGTCATTACTGCAAGGTAAATAATACCCAGCCCTTTAGTCATGCTTTTTACCTGTTCAAGGTTCTGGAAGGGAGGCATCATGGTATAAAGATGTTTGGCTATTCATTGGCTGGGAATATGGATTTGGATGAGAACTCTTATCCTGATCTAGCTGTTGGATCTCTGTCCGATGCAGTGTTTGTATACAGGTAGTCATATATCTACATGGTTTAATCCTTGACTGACTTTCTCTATGCAAATCAGTTTAAAGCAAATTAATGAACTCAATTTCAGGGCCAGACCTATCATCACCATAAAGAAAGATCTCAAGGTTACACCGAAGGAAATTGATCTGACAAAGAAAACATGTGGCAACAATATTTGGTAAGATATTCCTGTTTTATTTTTGTTTTGAATTATACAAATATTTAATGTCACACTATTTCTATTTTTTCTTTTAAGTGAATTGATTTTCAGTGTAAATTTCTTAACAATTTATTTACAGCTTGAACGTTGAAGCTTGCTTTACCTATAAAGCAAACCCAATCACTTACAGTCCTAAACTGAGTAAGTATAAGACTTCTGCTTATAATTCATCTGTAATTATTTTCACAGCATGCAAAAATCACATCTGCCCTTTTTAACTACCTGTACATTTTTATTCACTTGTCATTTTGACATTTCCATATAATCATGAAATGTAGTATGTATATTATGCCATCGTGATACACAAATGTAATGTTTATTCTCGGCAGTGATTTCCTACACGCTGGAGACAGAAACACACCGCAGAAAGCAGGGTTTGCCCTCTAGAGTCTTCTTCCATGATAAGAAGCCATCTGACCAGGACTACCTGTCTTCAGGCATGCTGGAGCTGAGAGGCCAGAGCAAGAAAGCCTGCTTTAAGGTCAAACTCCAACTGCAGGTACCTGTTGCTTGTCTTTTGTAGCAAAATAGAATTAGCCATTGTAAGCCTTTGTAACATTTTAAAAATGCTTCTCTTAAATTGAAAATGGATAGGGACAACACTCTGCAGTCTATACTTATTTAAAATTGATTGACTGGTATTCCATTAGCACTCAGAACTCCTGTAAATGGTTATTCAATCAGATTGTTAGCAAGCTGTAGCCATGGTGCTGTTTGTAATGAATGTTTCGTTATGAAGGTTGGGCTATAACCTGTATTTTCAGTATCTTAATATTTTTGTAACATTTTTTATCAGGAGAACATTAGGGATAAACTAAGAGCGATCCCCTTTGATGTGTCTGTGGCCATTGAAAGTGCTAAGAGAGGAAAGCGACAGAACTCACTACCAGAGCTGGTCCCAATTCTGGACTCCAGTGTGCCCAGTAAGACCAGCACTGAGGTAAACACTTACAGAGTAACTATTCTGTGGCTTTTAGGTGCTGCAGCTCTTGCTAAAGGTCTGAATGCAGGACACTTGGTTATTTTCATTCAATACCAGATAATAATATATTGAAATAATATAGAATAATATAGAATTTATATAGAAACATATAATCAGTTATCATAAAGCAGCTCTGCCATTTGCAATCTTAGGTTAACTTTCTAAAGGAGGGATGTGGGACTGACAATATCTGCCAGAGTAATCTGCAGCTCCAGTACAGATTCTGTTACAGAGCATCCAATCAGGACGTCTTTCCTCCATTACCTATGTGAGTACCAACACTATAGACACATGTTAAGATAAATTCTGGTCAAAATAAGCGTGAGTAAAAACAAAGCGCACACTTCTGTATGGTTGTGAGATATGTGTAGATAAATATCTATGGTCTGTGTTCTTTTTGTTGTCTCTAACAGGCGGAATGGTGTTGCAGTGGTATCTCTTAGTGACCAGAAGGACATCGCTCTGGAGGTCACGGTGAAGAACAGGAATGGAGATGATGCTCATGAAGCCAAACTAGTGGGACTGTTTGGTGATTCACTTTCATATTCAGGATTCAGATCCCATAGAACCACAGTGAGTAGCAAAGACTATTTAACAAACTATTCAGTTTTAAATGAAGCAATTTATATGTGGAGAATAGATCATAGCAAAAAAGTGATGTACTTGATCTAAGCATGTACATATGTCATTAATTAAATATTACACCAATATTTCCTGCATTAATTGTGTTGTATTATGTAATTCAAATGGGAATGACATTGACTTAGACATTTGAATCAAATACATTAAAGGCTTAACTTTTCTAAAAAAAAGTTAAAGAGCAAAAATGTTTATTTAATTCTTTTACACTTATCAGGACAAGCAGGTGATTTGTGTAGCCAATCAGAATGGCTCCCAAACAGACTGTGAGCTGGGAAACCCCTTCAAAAGAGACTCTGAGGTAGACCCTTTTACTGAGGAGTATATTACTGATCAGATAGAGTTTCATCTGTGTTATAATTGGATGAAACTGGACTGCTGTTTATATGTTTTAGGTCACCTTTTATATTATACTGAGCACTGCCAGGATCTCTCTGAGCACAACAGAGGTTAAAGTTGATCTCCAGTTGGAAACGTGAGTTGTTCGTTATTAAATGAATGTCAACTTAGATTTTTTTTAGCCTCTGGAGTAATTATTTTAAATGTCCTTTCCTCAACAGAACAAGTCTGCAAGAGGGTTTGGTTAAAGTAAGAGCAAAGGCTAAAGTCATGATTGAGCTTCTGCTGTCTGTGCAAGGGTATGCATCATATTTTGTGCTTTTTTCTAGTGGATAAATGCTCTACCAGTGCATTTCTTTTTTAACTAATTTTTTTTATCCTGTGGTTCAGGGTTGCCAAGCCCTCTCAGGTATATTTTGGAGGGGATATTAGAGGAGAGAGTGCTATGAAGTCAGAGGAAGAAGTTGGAAGTTTAATTGAATATGAGTTCAGGGTAAATTTTGCTATTCTGTTCATAATAAATTGTATGTTCTTTAATTCACGTTAGTGTTTTTGTGACCCTGGTATGGATTTTCTACAAAAAATACTGATCGTTGAAACATTTGATGTTTGTACTTCAGGTCGTAAATTTAGGCAAGCCGCTGAAATCGTTCGGTACAGCTTTTCTCAATATCCAGTGGCCTAAAGATAATGCTGTGGGAAAATGGCTCCTATACTTGATGAAAGTTAACTCTAAAGAGCTCAAGGAGATCACCTGTTCACCTGAAACTGAAATCAACCCTCTCCGCCTAACAGAGGTACTGTGTCCCCATTATTCCCTGTGTTTCTTTTTTTAGACAGTAAAATAACCAGTGGTGAATTATGTCCAACTGGGTGGGGTTATTGATTCTAGAGAAATTAGTAGAAGCCAGTAGACTTAAAACACAGAAGCCTAAGAAGTGTTTTTTTTTAATCTATTTTTAAAGTCTGCGGTAGCACAGTGCCCACATTTTTTCATATGCAATTCATTGACAGCAGCTGGAATTTGAGAAAAAAATCTGACAGTGATGGTTTAACTGCTTACTGCCCATTAATATAGAATGGATGGGGCAGGTTGGATGGGTGTGGGTCATAAAAAAGCCCTCACTACAGTAGAGTAGATTTAATTTTTTTTTTTTCTGAAAGCATTTCACTCAACTACCTGTCTGACTGATAAACTCATCTGAGACAAAAATTTGCTATGAACTGATAAGTATTACTGAAGTTAATAGTTATCACACTGTTTACTTTTTATGTTCTTTCAGGGGTCTGTTTTGTCAAGGAGGAAGCGCGAGGCAGAGGAAAGTAAAACACCTGAGGGAAAGAAAATATCTGTTTCTACAGATCAAAGGAAATACAAAACTCTGGTAAATGATCTGAAACTCTTATCAGTTCTTCTCTGTGTAGTGGAGACCATCTTTGTTGAAGATGCATCTAACTGAATTTAATGTACTTTTAGTCTTGTTCTGGGGATGCAAAGTGTGTGGAGATCAAGTGCCCTCTGCTGAACCTGGACAGTAGTGCAGACATTATTCTGAGGTCACGACTTTGGAACGCCACTTTCCTTGAAGTAAGAGCAGGAATATTAATTATAAAGTAAATAAATATTTGTATAATGAACATACAATTTGATACGCTACCTCTGAAACTTTAAATCTTTTTTCTGTAACAGGATTATGCTTCCTATAATTACCTTGATTTGGTAGTGAAAGCATCTATCAGTCTAAATGTCTCTGCCAAGAACATTGTCCTGAAAAATCCTGAGACACAGGTAAGATTTGTCATTAGAATGTAAAAGACACTGGTTTTGAGCACCTACGTTTCTAATAAATCAAACACTCAAAAAAATGTTTGACAGCATATGACTTGTACTAGATGTACAAAAGTTTAGACACCTTCTAATTTGTGAATTCAGCTACTTTAATGTACACCTATTGCTGACACAAGCTTCCATCTGCACACACATACATGTATATTCTGTATACAATCCTCATAGAAAAGCATTGCCAGTGGAATGGGACACCCTGGAATAGCCATACATGAGCCTAAGGTCATATTACTCAGTGCCACTTTTGATGAAGCTCCATCTAATACCTTTGGGATGGTTTGGAGTGGGGAGTCATGCTGCTGTGGCATTAGTGCAATCAAATTATCACAACAAACTAGCACAGCAATGTTCCATCAAGTAGTGGCTTCCCACAGAAGCAGAAGCATTAACTGTGGCAAAAAGGGGAAAAATCCATATTAATTTCAGAAGACTGGCAGGTGTCTGCAAACTTTTTGACATATAGTCAGCTGTTGGTAAAGATGACAGAAAAAGTAGTGAAATATCTTTGTTGCTACTGAGCTGTCTATCCCTGAAAACCATTTTTTAGAGCCACAGTTATTGGCACATTAGCATTTCGTACTTCTTTGCAACTTCCATTTGTCTACATAAAAGTAATGCATCTTTTGCTATAATGGCTTATGAGAATGGAGAACGCAGAATGAGCAGTCTGAGAGCACTCATTAATACAGACTCCTAGGTTTTTTGAATGTTGTCTTTATTGCACCTTTCAGGTTTTTACTGGGGCTTAGGTGGGTAAAGGAATGGCTATGATTCTGTGATCAACCCTTTTTGTGTGGATTTAGACAAATGTTTTGGATCCTTGTCCAGCTGGAAGATCCAACCACAACACAGTTTTAGCTTTTTGCCAAAAAGGCACCTAGATTTAAATTAGAAATTTCCTGGTCCTTAATGGAATCCATGTATCCTGACAATGGGGGTCTTTTTTGCATAACCAGACCTCTTTAAAACCAAGTTTCAGTAACTTCTAGGGAACTCGAGGTGCTTAAATGTGTAATTAGATTCAGAAAAAAGGCTTTTCTCTGCTATGCCTTCCAAATAATTTCTTTGCGTAGAGGTGGGGTCTAACTGTAATTTTATAGACTTGGTGACACAAAAATGCAAGCACATTCTGCAAAATTCCACCTCTGTTCTTCTGATATTTTTTTCATTCTTTTCAACCATCCTCTTATGTCATTCCATTTGTCTAGACAAGCTCACCGCAGTTTTGGGTGTTGAAAACTGCCTTATTATTGCCTTAACTGGATATATGGGCCTTTTTAAGGTGTATAACAATTTTTATTAGTAAATGCTTGATTTGTGATTGTCAGCCCACTTTTGTCTCGGTTAATTTGTGTATTCTGTAATATTGTCATTAGTAATGAATGACTAAGACCGTTTGCTGTCATCTTCTATTTATACCTCACTGAAACAGGAAATCATGGATGACTACTTTAAACGCCCTGTGGACTCAGACGGATTTTGAAAAGTGAAAAATAAATGTGAACATGTCTCAGTTAAGCTTTTCCAGGGGTGCAATTTATTGTAGATATGTTAAATTGAGCTAATTAACCACAAATACTTTTTATAACCTTTTTACCCATCTTTACCAAAGGTGCCTGTGGTTATGAAGGTGATTGTATAGTGTATCAGTTGAAATTAACATGTAATTTTTTTCCACACTGAAGGTCAGATTGACTGTGTTTTCTGAAAATACTGTGGCCCACCATGGTGGGGTTCCTTGGTGGATAATCCTGGTGGCTGTATTAGCGGGCATACTGGTGCTGGCTCTACTAGTGCTTCTACTTTGGAAGGTAAGCCTAGCAGACCAAAGCAGATGAAGTGTTTTTTAGCATTTGTTTTCTAGTTTTGGATATTTACATGTTTCTTTATAAAGGTTTTTTTCTTTGGAATCTCGTTAACCAATATTTTGGATATTGATTTTTTATTTAAGTAGGCCCCCCCATAGTTTGCGGTAGGAATAACTGCTAGGTTTTATATCCTGTGGCTATTAATATTTTGCATATTATGACATGGATTTATATCTGTCTCAACTGTATTATGCAACACTTTTCATAAACTGTGCCACCAGTTGTTTACAATGATCTACAACCTTACTCCCTTTTGTAGTGTGGTTTCTTCAAGCGTGCCCAAAAAGACCAGTATGATGCAGCATATCACAAAGCTGAGATCCATGCTCAGCCCTCAGACAAAGACAAGCTCTCCACAGAGGCCTAGAATGGGTAAAATATCTGAGACTGCAGGGTCACCCCAGTCTGCAGTGGCACAAAGCTTTAACCGTCTCTAACGCATCTTTTGCTCGGTCAAAAGAACAAAGAAAGAACAAAAAACTTTCTTGTGAACCATATGCCTCACTTGTTAATGCTGTAAGAAGTTCTGAATTTGTTTGAGTGATTATACTTACTCATTTGCACGTGCTGCATTTGTTGCTTTTCCCCTTTCTCCAGATGACCTCTAACTGATCTTTATTTCCGTTGTTCTAGCTATTTTAAAGACATTCCTCTGCCAAATTGACTGTTCTGCTTTCTGCTTTTGTCAAGCATGCTTTTTTTAACACCGTACACTCTTCAAACTTGTGTTGCAACTGCGAAACCTGTACTTTAAACATCTTGTAACTTTATCAAAGGTCTGGAGGGTACTGAAGCATCTTTTATGTGTTCTTTCCATCAGTGTGGATTTTTCAAACGTTCCAAGACTGATGACAGTGTTCCTAAGTACCATGCAGTAAGGATCCGGAAGGAGACTCGTCACTTCAGTGATGATAACGTCATGTTTGATCCATTTGAGAAGAAGCAGTGGATGACCACGTGGAGTGAGAACGAGAGTTACACCTGAGACACTGACCTCACTAGTGTAAGAGACTGTAGGACCATCTGGTGTCCAATAAAGTTTCAGGGGCATGGGTCTTAATACAATCCGTGCTCTCAGAAGAAAAACAAAGACTGAAGAAACAAGTGGCAATAGACTCTTCCTATGTGCTGGATTTAAAAACAGTGATATTATGTCCAAAAAGACCAAGAAAATGTTGTGTAAAATACAGATGTATTTTGTTTTTCTTTTACTGTGAAGTCTTTGCATATGGACTCAGGAACAACCTTTACATTCTGTTTGTAAAGTTGTGGATGATTCCCAAAATACTGAGACTGAACTGAGTATATTTTTTATTCTGTAAATATTGAAGTATTCTTACATATTGTTTATTTATTTTCTTTTTCAGTTAATTAGCCAAAGATGCTACAAGTTGTTTCTAAAACTGTGAAATATTTGTGAAGCAAAGAAAAGTGTGACAAGCAGATCAGGTGTATGTTAGTTGTCATGCACAATAGAAAGAGACGATGGGAATTCTTCACATAAAAATCAAACTTGAGGTACTGTTTCTGTGGCAGTAATTAATTTCTTAGGACTCTCTGGCCTAGATGTTTGTATGGATGTGTGTATGGATGTATGTATGTGTGTGTATGTGTACGAATGTTACTCTGCTCTAGCTTTAATTCTGTTATGGAATTCTACCATTTTTTATTTGAACTAATTCAGTTGTGGAGATGTAAACAAAGCCATTGGGAGTGGTTTTACATTAAATGGTAAAGTCAAACTACTGTAAAATCAAAATCCTGTTTCTATGGCCGTATTTAATTTCTTTATATCTTAGGACTCTCTGGCCTAGATGTTTGTATGGATGTGTGTATGTGTGTGTGTGTGTGTGTGTGTGTGTGTGTGTGTTTGTGCACGTGCGCATGCGTACGAATGTTACTCTGCTTTAGCTTCAATTCTGTTCCAGAATTCTACCGTTTTTTATTTAAACTAATTCAGTTGTGGAGATGTAAACAAAGCCATTGGGAGTGGTTTTATGTCAAATGGTACATTATGTGTGAACTTTACAGACTCAGATTTCTTTACAGAGACAGTGATAGAATAAGTATTTGTGGTTATATGGGTTTTTGGGTTTAATGTTGGTAATGGTAAAATAGTGATGCACTGGGGAAAAAGGTTCTATTTTTTCCCTACATGCGCCTCAAAATATTACCACAAGCCAAATGTATAACAATGTCTGTGGCATCAGGCAACATATTCATAACCATTTTGTGTCATAACAAAAAATCTGAGTCAGATTAGCAGAATCTGGTGTTAGAAGGAACTGGTGCAGACTGTGTCTGTGGACTAGGAGTGGAGAACACTGCTAAACTGTGTAATGCGACTATGAATTAGAGAGCAAACAGTAAGTACCAGGTACTTTAGTGCGATAACTGTCTATCATTTCCACCAGGACCTTCTGATTTCACTAATGAGATATGATAGTGAAATAGATGTGAAATCGAAAATGCAAAGTGGTTTGAAGTCCTGGGGACTGGGGAAAATACCTCTGAAAGCAGTCTGTATGTTTTTGAAAGCAGCCCTCTGTAAAGTCCAAGTTGGACCGGACTTGGGATTTACTGTGATTCCTTAGGGATATGTTAAAATTTCTAATAACAGAAGGCTAAACATTTGAATTAAATTATGAATGCCTGTCATATTATAAAATCCTTCAAGAATCAATGAAGCTACATTAAGAAATTTGTGAAACATACCCACCCACCTACATGCTCCCAAACCTTTTTCTGTCAATCCCTGTTTGAGTCAGGTTGGAAATGATTGCCCTTCTGCATGAAGGCTTGGCTTCACCTGAAGACTGGTGTTAAGATGCATTATTGTAAAAATATTTTTTCCAAAATGTGTAAATAGCATTTATACAATGTTCAGAAATATCATTAACACTTCTCTTTTCCGTGAAAGACTGTTTAATCAGAAATGCCCCATACACAGTGCTTTCTTTGTGCATAGGCCCAGGCCTAAGGATTGAGTGTAGGAGCAATTTAAAGGGAGGACACTGGCTTGTTTGATAAGGACAGTTTTAATTTCTTGCTCCAAAGCTCCTCTTTATTAATAACTCCTCTCATTGTAGACAGACTGAATTCTTGTGTTGTATAAGATGATTTTTTTGCATTCATTCATGCACACACACATACTAGCCTGGTGTTAGAACAAGGGTTATTTATGAAAAGGCATGGGTCATTTGTGCATGGTCTACCTTGTCATCAGTCACCAACAGTATGGACTAGAACTTAAAATTGACTGTAAAACAATCCCAGTTGCAACTATTAAGTAGGTGTACCTAATAAAATGGTTACTGAATGTAATTTGTTCTTGCACTCTGAAAAACTGTAACAGCTTTGAAAATACAATAAAGACTCCAATGCTTTGACATTAAGAGGTCAATGTGCTAGTCAGAATACTTTATCATGGAACCTTAATATTTTTGTTACTATTTGGTGCAGTTGTGTAAGGAAGCAAACTATCATTTTACAAGCTGAAAAAATTAAAACAGACTGAACAAAACTACACCACAAAAGCAAAGTTAAGATAAGCGCAAACACTGTTAAGCGCAAACAACACTGTCAAAAACATTGTTCTTTAAAAAGAAGTGAGTTACACAGAAACCACTGAAAGTTTTTTTTAATTGATCTTGATAAATCATTAAAAATATATATACACAATCAAGATTGTTTATAAGGTTGTATAAAGTATCTTCAGTAAGCTAAAATCCTGGTTATACACTTGAATAGAATGACACAGAGGGAGTTTGTGTTTATTCCTTTATAAAGCAAGGCACATCAGCAATCCAGCATTCAAAAAAATGGATCTACCATGACACGAAATAAGCAGCACATCTTGCTGCAGCAAACAGCTCTGCACTTATTTACATTCATCGCTTAAGTATTTGCAGGCCTTTACTTGTGCCGAAGTCCCCTTTTCCCAAAAACACACAATGCTCTAACAGATAAATTATCCAACAAAACATTTAAACATTTTACAGTCTCAAAACAAAATCACAAAACAAAGCGGACCTTGTGGGACAATGTATGATTGTAAAAGTACATTGGTTATTAAATATACTGTAACTATTGCAGAACTACTAACTACAGTAAAAAGATAGTGCAAATTCAGAAGTACATATTGGCAGAAAGTGATAAGAAAAATGTTTAATTACTTTACTACACCTGAATAGTGCAAAATAAGTAATGTAATGACTTCATCTGAAAATTGTAATGTTCAGTTTCAACCCTATAAAGGCACATATATGATTTGAAAGCAGTTGTAGAGGCATTCTTATGAATTAAAATGAGTACTGACCACTTTCTCCCTTTCACTTCCTTAAAGTATAAAAAAAATAAATGAACTGGAAAATACAATGTCAATTTAGCTATGGTACAAAACTCTTTAGGTAAAAAATTTATTTGGATTTTCGGTGAAGTTTGATTTGAAATGATAAGCTCAGCAGATAGACACCTTCTTCTTCATTTCCTCCTTTACACTGCTGCTCCTGAACCTTAAATTTTGCTATTTGCTGTTTCCTCTCTGGGCATTACTGTTTGACTCTGTGTTTGATCTCTCAGACATGGCTGTGCTCCCTTTGATGCCTGCAGGTGTTGACTCCCTAATGTGCTGCAAGTTGAGGAGCTGCTCACTGGGTCTTTTCCATGAGGGTCGAGTGGCAATCCAGAGGATAAGCCCCCCAAACATGCTTATCAGTAAGCCTAGGATATTAACAAATGTGGCTTCTGGGGGAGAATCTTTATACTTTGGATCTTTCCTGTGGAAAAAATATAAAAGCGTTGAATAAAGATTTGAATGTATGTTTTAGTGGGAACATAAGAACATAGTCAATGATAAGACCTACAACATTATGGTTAAAAAGAACATTGAATCACATTCTTAAAATGTTTGGATACTTCACCGATGACATCATTTCAGTTTACCAAGCTTGGCATTACTGAATTTGACCACAACAGTGCTTGTGAAAAACCAGACACAAAGTATGGGACATCCGTAATTACAGATTTCAGAAAACATCCTTTGTCAGATGCAGAACATTCAGCACTTACCTCTAGAGTAGTCAGAAGTTATCATTTTCCATAGAAACGTTTGCACACATACTTACAGGCCAAATATAAGCTTCTCAGTAATGCCCATGACGGCAGCAGCAATCACACTGGTAAAGATGAACAGGCCACTGTACACATGTAGAGGCATAAATAGAGCTCGCAGGTGTACTGGGCTTACAGGAAGCAGGTAGATACCAATGCCCAGCACAATCTGGTAAATTACAGAGAAAGAGAAGGGATTAACCAGTCTGCTCTAAACATATACATTTGTGTGTATCTATGAAAATGATACCTTACCTGTAGTGAGTAGAGTAAGATAGCAGTTAGTCCCACCCAGCTGTGCAGGCTGTACATGTTGGGAATGCCTTGAACATTGTGGAAGTCAAACACAGCTACCAGAGAAATAGCAGCCAGGATAAAGGCCAGCAGATTCAGGCCTGCATGGATGAGCTTCATCATAAGCTTACTGCACTTCCATGTCCAAGGAAGTCTGTACACAACAATTGCTGAAGAAAATAATATATTACTTGTTTTTGGTCTGGCTTCTGCTGGAGCAGTACTTACAACACCAAAACCTTCATTACAACATGTTTTAATACGCACAAACACCCAGGCACATGTACGCATAAATACATAGTTACTGGTTAAAACTGTACACATCACACTTTCATACAGCCTACTGGTATTTTTGTAGTTTTATATTTTAGAGATATTCAGTACAGTGTAATCTTACTGCTATCTCGCTCACGCAAAAATGCAAAACTTCTCAAACGGTTTCCTGTGAGGTCATGTGATGTGAACTGAGTGGACTCCATGTTCTCCAGCAGTGTGGTGGAGTATAAAGCTCGCTAAAACTCTTCATACCCTCGAAACCATCTGTCGCTAAAAGAGCCCAAAACAAAACAGCTGCACGCCATCACACGAGTTCAGCTACAAACCAAATCCTTACCGATTCCCTGAAGGAAGATGAAGCCGGTCACAGCCAAGAGTGGGTGCCAGTTGAACTCGGCTGCTCCGCCATCCCAGCCGAGACCCTCTCTGAAGTGTAAAACCCACCTCAGGACGAACACGACAGAGACGAAGCCCACCGCAAAGGCGAAAAACAGCAGAGTTAGAAAGAGCTTGTAGTTCTCCATGGCTGGAGTGAAAGACTAGAGAGCTCCAAGACGGAAAGGCATTTCAAGAGGTCACTTGGGGGGCTGGCTCATTTTCAAGCTACTCTCCAGACCAACCTCGTCTGCTTTTCTTTTTTTCCCCTTTTCCTCAGTCACTGTTTTGTAACTTGCCACATCCACCGCCGTTACGCAAGGGATAATGGTGAAATTCCTCTTCACTTCTAACAGTGTGAAACATTTGCATGGCCAAACACACACCGACTACTATTATTTATACACTACACGGACAAAAGTATTGACAATACTGCTTTTCAGGGTTTGAGCTAGTCCCCTTACTTCCAGTGAAGGGCAATCTTAATACTTTAGCTTACCAAGACATTTTGGACTTTGTGGACAGTTTGGGGAAGGCCCTTTTCTATTCCACCATGACTGTGGCTCAGCGCACAAAGCAAGGTCCATAAAGACATAGCTGGACGAGTTTGGGCATGGAAAAACATGACTGGCCCACACAGAGCCCTGACCTCAATCCAACACCTTTGGGATGAACTGGAACTGAGATTGCAAGCAAGGCCTTCTCATCCAACATTTGCGTCTGACCTCATGAATGCTCTACAGAATGAATGGGGCACACATGCCCACTGAAACACTCCAAAATCTTGTGGAATGCCTTTCTGTTGTAAAGGGGGGGACCAAATCCACATTAAAGTCTATGGATTTGAATGATAAAGTCCCTGTTGGTATAATGGTCAGGTGTCCCAAGATTTTTGTCCATATAGTATATGTACACAGTGAAACACACTTACGTTACTATTATTTATGGGACACGAGGGAGGACACATCTTCACAACCTTACTTTTTATTCCTGCATTTTTTAAAAACATCGCAATTTCAGCCTTTGAAACATACTAAAAACAGACACAATCATTTACATGTAATGGCCAAATACAAAAACAACAGAAAATACATAAACAAAATCTCTGTATAAAGCGTGCATATATGTCAGTGTCATCTTCAGGGTTTCCCCCGGTTCATCTTATAAACATGGCAACAAAAGCTGTTGTTCCTCTCTTGTTCAATGTGGATGATTGTGTCTCTGTCAATGTAGACTTCATGGCTGTATGTCTGAAAGAAATCATAAAAAAAAGAGACTGATTTGTAACAATGCTCAGGAAAATAACCCAATGTAAGAAAAGAAATGCACTATTGGTAAGAAGAAATTGGTAAGAAAAGAAATGCATTATTGGTAAGAAAAAAAATGCACTATTCTCACCACATCCCATGGTTCCTGAAGTGTGATTTTCTTCATTAACGCTCCACTTTTGTTATCATGAAGTTGAACACTAGCCTGTCCAACATCCTCCTCTGTGGGCCTCACATCCACAATCGCCAGCAGATCCAGCTCATCTTCATACTTGGCCATCTCAAATGTCTATAAAACATGTAAGGAAGTGTCTATAATAAATACACATATACATCATTTATGCACTGCACTCCCAAGATTTGCTTGTTCCCTCCCAGGTTTCATCTCCTTAAGTAATTAAAGTGGGCAAAATTATTTCTACTATAGATAATAAAATAAAATCTGGATAGCTGGAACTACTGATGAGCCAGAGCATCCAAGCAATGTGAATGTTGTGTCCTAACTTCTACGCCTAATAAATCCTTTATTGTATAAAAAAAAACAAAAAAAAAAACATGCATTTTCACCTCTGTATTTTTTTTGCATGTTTATGTGCAAGAGTACCTTATAATGCTTACGCACCTCTTGGTCAGGATCATCATCCAGTGGCTGAAATCTCCTTTTCACGGTGCGACCAGAGGAGGTCACTGTCACTTGGGAGGATGTCTGCAATAGAAAAGCAAGGTTGTGGACCAAAATAATCATTAACATTTCATAACTTGTCAAGCCCACAGTAAAACATGACTGAAATCTTATTTGTGGTCTTTGTTCAAAGTCGATATGGGTGTAAAAATGCCATGTGTAGTTAATAAAATTAAAGAACTTACACTTCTATCTTGAGTAGAAATAGAGAAATCATGGACCACCTCATAGCGTGAATCGAATCCTGTTTCTTCTCTTATTTTCATAACACTTAAAAGGAATAAGCAACTAAATATTAAAATCCAACATTCTATTTAACACACTACATTAATCGACCTTTTTACATTTTACACATGACCTATTTAACAGTGACATGCGTATGAGGAACCTTACTTTATTGTGCTGGGCCCAGCATGGATGATCCTGCCTGAGTCATCAGGGTGGAAGAAGATCCAGTCTGCCTCTAGTGAGTCACACTTCATGTCCTGCACGCCATTCTTTGCCTGTTTTAAGGGAACTCACATCAGTGGGGCATGTTTAAGAGATTCAACTGAAAGTGTCAAAGAGAAAATGTGCTTTATATATTTATTTCCCTATAATATATATTTGTTTATTATGAATTTACGTAAGTGCATTTGAAACAAAAAAAAAAACATTTTAAATTTGATTTTAATAGATGAGTCAACCATATTTGATCTGACTGTTAATAGTGATAGTTGGGGCCACACCTGACATTTGCTACCGGTAGACAATCCTTTACAATTTCTGTCTAACACACCTGCATACCACTGGTCTCAGCTCTCAACTATTTACTTCCACTCATTGCACTTGTGAAATACTGCAAAATCTTAATTTAAACAAACACTTAAGCAGGTTATAATAATTCTCTTTAGTGCAAATTACAGATAAACTTTATCTGAATCAAGAGGTCGCACTGTGATCCCCAATGCAGACTATTTTTATGGTGAACAGTAACACTAACATGGCCTAACATTTATGACAAAATTAGGTTCCGTCTTTAAAAATACCCATGTCTGAACACTCTGGAGTGAATTTTTTTTTACTAATTACGAGGTTATACAAATGTACATGTGTAAATTATTACCAGTGCCGAATCTGTGATTGAGCAGATGTGGTGAGTTCCCCTATGTCTCTTATGGTTAGGTGTGTAGATGTAGTGCCATGGATAGCCTCCAATCTGGATCCCATTATCGAAGTAAGACATCTCGAACAGTACAGGAGGACACTCTGGTGCCAGGGTGGAAAAGCAGTATAACAAGTTAAAATTGATTGTCTATCATAACTATAAGAGGCTCTGGTCATAGAGGTTGACAAAGAGTGGTACTATAAATTTTGGCAGGTGTTCAGAAAACAACATGTGAGGATAATATAGTTCAAAATATTATGCAAACATGCCCAGCAAAATGCAAAAAGAACCATGTCTTGAAGTTTATTAAAACCTCACTGGATAATGTACACTACAAAGTCCACTGATAATTGATGCTGATCACACACCTTTGATCTGGATATTGACTGGTATGCCATATGATGCATCTCCCACTATCCCTCTCTCACCATTTAAATCACACCACTGTCCCAAACTCAGCTTTGTGGTCCTGAACTGGAACGAGAGGTTTACAGTTAGGAATGGCAACAAGCGGGCAAAGTTACAATCTACAGCTACAGTTTTAGATTCACTGTCACAGTTAATGACTGCCTTCCTACGATAAATAGAACATTACCTGTTTCACAATGTATTCAAAGCTGTAAAGCTTTACGCATTTTGTACTGTGGGACGCTGCCAACACTCCTTGAGACAGCAGCACATCAATCACAGATTTCCCAAAGACCTAAACACAATACAGACCTCCTCTCCATTAGTCACTTTCCAAACAGTTTTAGCCACTAGTAAAGAAAATAGCAAATACAGCTTGGTTTACTTTTTTGTTGATCTCCAACAGCCCAACAATATCAAGAGGAAAGACTTTGAATACAGCTATTTGCATCAAGACGCTTTCATTAACAGCAGCCTGAGAAGAATGCAGAGATAGAAAATGTATGAATTGCTGCTCTAATTCCATTATGAAAAAAAAAATTGACCTCAAGGAAAATCAGATTTATCTCACTTGTCGTATTACCGGTGGCTGTTTCTTCAGAGTGGATCTGATGTAAAACGTTTCCTGTGAGATGTCCCAGCCTAAAGATCTGCCAAGGCACATGGGATAGCAAAAAGGTTAGTACTGCTGAAACTAGCGTTTCATAGTCAAAATCACAATGAAGCTTGAGTTTATTATACAAAGGTGGACCATCTTAACAAATGGGTGGAATTTGTCAACTGCTTTATCACTTCCTTCTGTGTGTACACACTGCTTTCAGCTTTGTGGGCAATGTGTGTGTGAGAATGTGGGATGAGGAGGAGGAGTCCTCCCTGTGCCCTCTCGGTCTATGGAGGTAAACAAACATTATAGGCCAGTGATTTTTGTTTTTAGTGACAGTTACATTTTTTTCTGTGGTTACTAAATTGAGTAGTCAATAGTTCCCCTATCTCGGGACTTCACTCAACAATGCATCAGCAGAGGCATCAGCTCGTTGCTGCAACCAAAGAAAAGCGTATGGTATCAGCGGATGTCACATTACTTTAGATAACCATAAAGTGTTTAACTGACCATTTGTTATACATGAACACACCACAGCACGAAATTCTTTCTCTGCATTTAACTCATTCACCAAGTGAAGCAGTGGACAGCCAGGAACACAGCGCCCAGGGAGCAGGAACGGTACCTTGCTCAAGGGTACCTCAGGGGCGCCATTAGCAGTCCTGCGATACAAACCCACAACCTTCTGATCACAGGGGCAAGTCCCTAACCACTAGGCCACCAACTGCCCTGGTGTATAGATGAAATCAGGTTACAGCGAGTTGGGATAAGGTTAAAATAACCCAGCTTGAATCTAAAAAGAGTGAGGAGGAAAAGTGTGTTGCCACCTTACCTAAATAAATGCCTGCTCTGCATACCTATCAGGGGATTATTTTTTTTAAATATTACCTGTGAAAACACTGGTTGTAGCTGGTATTACTATCATATTACCTGAATTTAAAAAAAGGTGAGAGGTAGACTCTTTGTAGTGTCTCTCCTGTATCTGCAGAGAAGCGATGCAACCAGTTATTCGCTGTTAAGGCCAGCAGGCTGGGTTTCTGGTCTGCAGTCTGTCTGAGCACCTTATCCTAAAATAAAAATATCATGACACGTCAGGAATCCATGGTATCAGAATACAACTCATCCCAATTGTCTTATGTTAATTTTTTAATTATACTATATTTTTGTCTGTGTACTTACAATAGGACACTGGCATAATAAGGAATCCTCAATTTTTTCAGCTTTGGACTGCTTTGGTAATTCATACAAGAGCTGTGGCTCAGGTGTCAGGCTGAAATTCATTATTTAACGTTAATGTCAGTAAAGGTTGGCACTTATTTAACATATATAACAGCAACAACAGCAGTGGCCTTTGTACTGTACCTGCTGTAGCAGGTCCTGTAATTGTTGAAGTATATCCGTCCACTTTCATAGGAGATGAGGGACTTGGAAGATTTTGTCCACACCTTGATAAATTTTGTGCCATCCTAGAGCAGAATCAGAAAACATCATTGATCCTAGAGGAAATTGCTTATGTTATGACTGCAAAGACATCAGCGACACAGGAACAATATAAAATATAAAGTCTAAAAAAATCCAATAAAAAAATCTGTAGAAAAATAATAGTACATTATGGTATACAGTAACTCCCCACTTTCACGCCGATCAAAAGTCGCAGTTTCAGTCCATCGCGGATTTTCGAGCATAGCTGACTGTGATGTTCAGTCCTCCCGCCTCTGAGTATAGCTGACTGTGACTTCCGGCCCTCGTGGCCAAGCGGCGGTTACCAAGGCAATCAGACACCTGAACGGAATGAAGCTCTGCTGCTCAGCTCCGCCCCAAACATAAACAAGCAACACGAGGACGAGTGGGCGTGGCGCAGGAGGCAGCTATACTCAGAGGCGGGAGGTTTGAAAGTAGCCAATCCCAGAACGTTATTTATTTCTCCTTGCTGCTGATTGGCTGCTGCCCTGTGACGCTACAGCCCAGAATTTCTCCCGTGGAGCGTCTCGAATGTTCTCCTGTTTTTCGTTTTGTTCTTATTAAAGCACTGTATTTTTATTACTGTAAATTTAAGTTCATTTATTACTGTATTTACCTGCTTATACCAAAAGAAAATGACAGCTCATACCAAAGAAAACGCCCGTGCATGAATACAGGGGTAACATCGGTATTTACATTCTATCACTGGGGGAGTTCAGTGTAATCTGTACAGTACGAATACGGGTTTACCGTTACATTTTCTTTAAGGCTAATTAGTTTAAAATGAAATTAGTGTTATGGGAGCATATTTGTGGGCATATTTAGGGTTTACACTATAAAAATAGGCATTTAGGCATTTTTTAACCACATCACAACAACATGGTTGGGGGGTTACTGTATACACAAATGCTTGGTATAAAAACTATAGATAAGTAACTCACAGTTAAGTGGATTACTAACAGATGGTATTTAGGAGTACGTTATTACATGTAGTAGAGATCAGTAGTATATATGTAATATTGACATAAGTAGAGATGTTCACATGGTAAGACTATCGCACATAACTTTATTGCACATCATGAAATGATTCTGCACCCATTTAGAAAACTTCACATGATGCTGCACATGGTAAGATTATTGCACATAATGATAATGTTTTGGCACACTGCACAATAACTGCACAATGTTGCACATCATAGCATCTTAGCACAGTGATGCACATAATTATTTAAACCCAGTAAGAAATTGCACAATAAAGTAGCAACAGGCTCTTGCACAGATTATTATATGGATATGTGACACAGGGAGGAGTTGTAGCGTTTGATGGTGGTGGTGAATTACAAACCACGCAGTAAGCAGAACTGGAAAATTCTTAAACTTCTCAATTTCCTTCTATCCTCTGCATCTTTCTCTTTCACACCAACTGCCTGCATGTCCGCCCTCACCACATCCATAAACCTCCTCCTAGGCCTTCCTCTTTCCCTCTTCCCTGCAGCTCCATCCTCGGCATCCTTATCCCAAAACAGCTCCATCCTCAGCATCCTTCTTCCAGTATACTCAGAGTCTCTCCTCAGTACATATCCAAACCAGTGCAATCTCACCTCTCTGACTTTTCCACCCAAAAGTCTAACTCAAGTCCCTCTAATAAACTCATCCCTTATCCTGTTCATCCTCGTCACTCAAAATGCAAATCTTAACATTTTCAACTTAGCAACCTCCAGCTTCAAAATACAACTTCTTGTATTTGTCAGTGCCACTGTCTCCAAACCATCAAACAATATAAGTGGTCTCACTACCATCTTGTACACCTTCCCCTTCACTTATGCTGGTACCTGCCTGTCACAAATTGCTATTGCCACTCTTCTCCACCCATTCCACCCTGCCTGTACTCTCTTCTTCACCTCTCTTTCACACTTCCCATTACTCTGGACTGTTGACCAGAGTGTGAATTACCCTTCCACTGAGGGGTACTGCCTTCATAAGACTGTTAAGAACCTCCCCCTGGCAAAACTGCTATTTTTGTCTCTTTGGGGGGGGTCTGGGTCTTGATCAGGGGGGGGGTACAGTACCCCCGTAATTCGAACCATGCTGTTGACCCCAAGTATCTAAACTCCTCCACCTTCGCAAGCTCTACTCCCTGCATCCTCACCATTCCCTCTCAGTCTTAGTCCTACTGACCTTCATTCCATTCTTTTCCAGAGAATATTTCCATCTCTCCAGAGTCTCCTCAACTTGCTCTCCACATTCACTACAGGTCACAAGGTCCTCTGCAAACATCTTCGTCCACGGGGACTAAGAAATCGCTCAGACTCCCTGTCTTGTGCCTTCTCCAAGTCCACATTTGAAGAGCAAATTTCCAAAACTCAGTCTATTTTTTGTGATTTTTTAGGTAACACTACTGTTGGGATATTTTTACATTACCTCTTTATGTGCAATAGTATAAATGACCAAAACTCACTCAGTCCTTGCATAATACACGGTACAAGATAAGGTGAATTTCCAAAACTCACTCAGTCCACTCGCACAGTCACGAGTGGTACTGACTTAAGCAGGTCTCCCAGGCAGTAGATCATAAACAAAGATGGCTCTATGCTGTGTCATGTAGTAGGATATGAATATTAAACTTGTACATACTTTGACATTAAATATCGATTTACTTAAAAATTGTTTTCATTATATTTTTTAAACAAATTTGCCCATGCTAAAATGTGCAGAAATAGGCATTGAAAAATAACTATAAACTTTCCTATAAGAAAATTATTTCCTATAAGAATTGCTTTCGAATAGGTAAAACAAGTAAAACGCGATTTTCCCCCCTAAAAAATGCTTTTGGACTGAGTGAGTTTTGGAAATTTGCTCTTCAAACACAGTGCCACCCCTTCTGACATTCTCTGTACTTCTCTATCAGCACCTTTAGAGCAAACAGTGCATCTATAGTGCTCTTTCCTGGCATGAAACCATACTTCTGCTCACTGATCATCGCATCTCTTCTTAACCTGGCTTCCACCACTCTTTAACATAACTTCATGATGTGGCTGACAATGTTCAGCAGCAACGGAAACTAAATAGAAACTGATATTTAAAAAGCTTAAAAAGTTGCCTATACAAGTACCTGTAGAATGAGATTCTTAAGGAGCCTGAGGTTTCCTCCCAGCAGTGTACCAAAGTCGTTAGAGGTCAGTCCCCTCGTCCTGACGTCTAAGAGAGTGCATGAATTCTTTTTTGGTCGTTTTGTCGCTAGGGGGCACCTGGAAGATCCCTGATCCAAAGACATGGTAGATGACGTTGACACCATTTGAGACCATGTAGACTGGCTAGCTAAGTGCATATAGGTAAGTTGCCAGATCTTTGCAAAGTCAACTCAGTTGTCCTAGTGAGTTTTAGTCCTTCACTCCTATATCCACTACTTGTAATCTGGTCAGTAACATAAACAGTCGAGTTAGTAACTTACTCCATGGCTGAACCTAAGCTAACTAGCTTGCTAAGCTAAATGTAAATAAACGTGTTTAGTTAATAAACAAACCTGACTGAAGCTGCACTGGTGATTTGTTAGTTGATTTACTAATTCCAAGGTCTACAAATAATACCTGGTTTAAATACGAGTGTAAATAAATACAAGCCAAGCTGCAAGGTAGTATTTTTGTTAGCAAACTAGCTAGGTTTGAACCGTTTGAAGAAGCTCAGTAATTCTCCAGCAGTCAATTTCATGTGTTCAAGTTCATATTAGCAATTGCATCTGCAGTATAATATCAGAGTGTCGTATATTTAGATTCGTGGATACAGCAAAAGCAAGTCTGTGCAGGAGTTGAGACACAGTTCCCCTCCACTGCTGTCACCCCAGCCTCGCCTCGACAGCACTATGAGTCCACAGTGTCCGCCTGGAAACAAGGCTGATATGGTAAAACATCACTCCGGAGAAATTACAGACTGAGAAAAAGGTCCTGAGGTTCGAGCTCCATAACCCGACTGTTTAAACTTCAATCCGGAGAGAGAACGGGAGCCCACAAAGCACTGCGCGGAGTCTTAACTCTATCGTTGCCACTGCAGTTTTCACAATATGTACAAAAGTATTGGGTCGCCTATCCAGGGTTTCGGCTAGGCTCCTTAGTTCTAGTGAAGGGCAATCCTAATGCTTCAGCATACCAAGACATTTTGGACAACGCCATGCTTCCAAATTTGTGGACACAGTTTGGTTAAAAAAAAAAAACCTTTTTCTATTACAGCATGACTGTGCCCCAGTGCACAAAGCAAGGTCCATAAAGACATGTTTGGATGAGTTCGTTGTGGAAGAATTCCACTGACCTCAACCCCATCCAACACCTTTGGGATGAACTGGAACGGAAATTCTGAGCCAGGCCTTCTCGTCCAACATCAGTGCCTGACCTCATAAATGCTTGATAGAATGAATGAGCACAAATTCCCTCAGAAACATCCCAAAATCTTGCAGAAAGCTTTCCAAGAGTGGAACTGTTATAGCTGTAAAGGGGTGACCAACTCCATGTTAAAGTCTGTGTATTTGAATGCAATGTTATGAAAGTCCTTGTTGGTGTAATGGTCAGACGTCCCAATTCTTTTGTCCATATAGTGTATTTACGGAATATTATTTTTTTGTGATCTACAAATATAGTTTTTAAAATTTTTGTTTTTTTAGGAATTATTTGGAATTGTATCTGTTGTCGGTGTATAGCTAGCTGTTATTTGTCTTTTTTCATACTGTAATGAATATAGCAGGAGTCTACAGAAATGTTGAATACTGTAGTTCTCTTACTCCTGAATGGATCACTCATGAGTATCGGTTTTGTAAACAGAGCTCTGTGATATTTCCTTTGCTTTGAAGGGATATAAATATTTTTAAAAGTATAAAATGAAATTGAAAGACTTAAAAAGGTGGATGTTTTCTTTCTCTGACATGTTGCAGATGTCCTAGTCAAACGAAAGAGAGAAAATGAGAGGACCATGGAAGGTGACCGTGACAGCTGTAGCCTGCGTTGTTAGACGCATTCCCTACAGACTCCACAGCGGACGGCCTCTTGCACCACTAGGAGCCAGAATACTCACCAACCCTGATGACATCTTCCAGCATAACATGTGGTATGTCTGTCCATTACCTTTTCATCATTACAGGGCTGTTTCTGATTCACCTGGGAAAGAAAACAATTAAAAGTTTATTTTCAGTCCTAATCTAACCCATAAAAGCAGTCACTCAAAAATCTCAATTTTGATTTGCTCATGGGGACAAATCATATCCTCCTGTTACTGTACATTAGGGATCATGTTCAGTGGTCAGAGGAAGAGTTTGAAAAAGCCAGACTAAAAGCAGAGGAAAATTCCAGAGAGCAGATTCCAGTGGAAGAGCAAGGTAACCACCCAAACCAATGATATTTTCATTTTTGTTAGAATGACTACAAAAAATGCATATCAACTGTCTGTCATCATCTATTATATTAGTAATTGAGTAATGTACTAATTAAGTTGATGATTGAGTTCTTGAACCAGGCAGAAACAAGTCTGGGGCAGCCGATGGTTAGTGGTTTGGGAGTTGCCCCTGTGATCAGAAGGTCGTGGGTTTGAATCCCAGGACTGCTAAAGGTACCGCTAAGCTGCCCTTGAACAGGGTCCCCACACACTGCTCCCCGGCAGCCCACTGCTTCATTTGGTGAATGGGTTAAATGCAGAGGAAGAATTTCACATTGTTCACACTGTGTGTTATGGTGTCTTCACACGTGACTATGAATGGCCACTTTACTTTACTTTGAAAAAGGCTTAAATAATCTGACTGAGCATTAACAAACTGTGCACTTCATAAAAAGTAAAACACTTTGTGGCAAAAAATGTCTTATAAATTAATGTGTCCATTCATTTCTTACCTTAAGCAAATTTCCTACTATTCATTGCTGATTCACCGAGAGGGTACAGTTTAATCAATCATTTTAAAAACAAAGTGGTCAAGTTTAATTGATCATTTGGGGCAGCACAGAACATATGTTGTAGCACTGACATTAAGCTCTTTGTATGCCTTCCAGCCAGGTATGATAGAGATGCTAACCAGTTTTGGAACAGATTTTATGAGATGCACCAGAACAAGTTCTTCAAAAATCGACAGTGGCTTTTCACTGAGTTCCCTGAGCTTTTGCCCCAGAGCTGTGAGACAAACACTCCTTCGGGGCTGCAGGAAAGTGGGTTGACTGACCAGGCCAGCAGGGGAGGCAATGATGGCGGTTCACTCACTGACAATCCTGATGTACCTGGAGAGCAGGAACTACCCAATATATACAATTCTGCAGTGAAATCTTGTGACCGTATTGCATTCCCTGGACAACATGCTTCTTTCAGGATACTTGAGGTTATTAGGATTTTATACAAGACTGTTTTTATTATCAAATATAATTTTTCATGTTTATGTCTTGATTCAGTGCATAATGTCTTGATTTCATTGCATTATTTTTTATTTTTAATCAAACTGTTACACATATCTCTTCTTTTTAGGTGGGCTGTGGTGCAGGCAGCAGTGTATTTCCAATCATCAACACCATCAGGTTAAAAACCATGCAGTCCTTTCATCCTTCTGTTGAGGATGTTGTGACCTTTACAAAAAGATTTACAGCATATCAAGCTCTTTAGGTTTAACATAATATTAATCATGTTATAATGGGAATTCAGAGACTGAGGCTCAGTGTCACCATTATGTAATCATGCTGGGGTTTGGGACACACAGCCTTGGGCTGGGTCTTCTTTTATCTATTATGTTTTTAATATTGTAATGTTAATATATTTTCATGTTCATTGATTTGTGTTTAGTATAAAATAGTGTTTATTGGAATGCTCCTTAACTGTGTACTATATTTAAATGCCCTTTTTTTCTTCTTCCAGGGACAGTAACACCTTCCTGTACTGCTTTGACTTCTCTTCTCGAGCCATTCAGCTTGTCAAGGTGAAGAACTTCTGCAGTTTCTGCTCAGTATGAAATCAGATGTAACCAGTCTACCTTATCGACATTCAGCAATGAAACCCATGAGTAAACTGTCATTTTCTCACAACAACTCCGACTCTTCCCAGCCTTCATTTTGTCTTACCCCCATCCATTTCGCTGACAGGAGATCAGTCAGTCAAAATGGCTGCCGTGTCTGGTGCATGTGCCTGTTGGCCTGGTGGTTATTTGATGCTGTCAGAATGCAGAGGCTTTTATCAAATGGCAGCAGCAGGCTGCCAGCACACTGAATACGTTAGATTGCACAGGGACAGGGAAATGTCCTCAGCAAACTAAGAAACATGCACTGTGACATGATTTAAAAAACATTTAACTTCTTTTTTTATTGCTACATATAAAGCAAGCAGTTATTTTGTTCAGGACCTAATCTTAAAAAAATTAATTTGCATTAGAGAAATTATTTGCATTCATGTAGGTGCATTCTTAATCATACAGTTTACATTCAACAAAAAGTAATTGAAATGAATAATACAATTATGGCATCTAGCAATCTTGCCTGAAAGCATTTAATGATTGTATTTGATCATACCATATTTAAAACCCACTTCCCTAGCAGTAGCACACTGCATTAGTACAGCATACATTATACACTATAACAGTAGGATGTCCTGAAGATCAGGTGTCCTTCTGAGTTTAGTCTCGACACTAATTTAATATGTCTGCCTTCAATACTCGTAAGTGCCTGAAAACATTGGTTTGTAGGATTCTGTGTATTAGAATAGGGAAGTAAACTGTGCTGGATTGCAGGAGCAAGGTGGATTAGTTCTGATTTAAGTAATTTAAGGACACGGCTCCTTGTTCTGGCATCTTACAGGAGCACCCAGACTATGACCCTGGAGTGTGCCATGCCTTTGTGCAAGACGTCGCTGATGGTGCGTCCTTGTTACCCTTTCCTCCCGAAAGCCTGAACGCTATTCTAATGGTTTTTGTGCTGTCCTCCATCCATCCTGAAAGGTAGGACACAAGGGTGTGCAGGGTAGTGCATTCCTGTCACATGTGCATAGGCTTATTACTTATCTGATACTAAACATCAATTTTTCTGACCAAATATATGCCGTAACACTCTTTGCTTAATGCAGTAAGTTACAATCAGACAAAAGTTGTAGCAAAGGAAACTTGTACTTTACATTCACTATATTTTTTAAAGGATGTGTAATACCTTCATTAATAAATTATTATAATAACATTGCTTCTAGTTTTGCCCATAGGAAATATAAACATTCTCTGCCTTGCCCAGACTCTGTGTACAGATTTTAGACATGGAACTCCAACACTTGAGAGTTGTTCTGGAACACTTTGCCCTGTGTGAAGGTTTGACAATGTCAGTTTACATATTTTGCCACAGTCCTTAAGTATTTATGATTCATTTCGAAGAGAATTAAGTGCAAGCAAGCATGCCTTCAGCTCTGTGCAGCCTAGACTGTGTAACTCACAGTGAAGCGTCTCCATGTAGAGTAAGCTGTTGTAGATTGCCTCTGATTAGGCTCCTGTCTGCAGTCTGGCTGTGTACCAGCCCTCACACTCTTCAGGAATACATTTTTCCTTTTTGCCACTGTGCTTTTTGTGTCTCTTTTCTGTGTGGTGTAGGGCTGCACAATGACTAAAACAGATAAAATAACATTGAAGACAAAGATGAATTATTCACCACACTCATTCATCCAGTTCAGGATTTTTTTTTACTGTTATCATTTTAAATCCATGTAAACAGCCTTTTGTTTCACATTGCAGATTACAGGCCTATATGAGTAGGTGTATTGCTTTTTGCTCTGTGATAGGTGGGGTGGTAGAAGAAGGAGTCAAAAGGTAACATCATTGGTTAATGTGCACTGAGATGTATTCAAAACTCAGATATTTTCTAAGGCAGGCAAAAGAAATCTATATCAAAGACTGCAAGAAAACAAGACTTTTTTTTCTTTAAAATGCTGTGGTTTTCTTTCAAATGACTTGTGCTTGATAAGACTGGGGACATGACCCACTATAGTAAAAAAAAAAAAAAAAGGCATATTTTGATTTCAGGTTGACATTAAATCAAAGAACGACCTGTCCTTGGCCTTATTATGTATGAGTATCTTTGAAATGCTGAAAAATTGATAAATAAATAACTATCCCACCTCTTTCTGCAACCAAATAGAAACACAGTCCTGTCACCATGATGTGGTTTAATTCATATCAGTCAATGAAACTGATATTTAATGTTCACCTAATCATGCCTAAAATGGGTTGTTTAATTTAATGAGAGCAAACAATTTAAACACAGTCATGAAGATTATCTCCACAGTTTCAGTCTGTTGCAGAAGCATGTATGATTTTTAAGACTTGATCATATAGTTTCCTTTGTGAAAGGCAGACATAAGTCTCCACTTTTGTAGTCTGTCATTATTATTGAGTCGGGCAGCCTTGCTCTGAGCATTTGGCTCATTAGAAGCAGAGTTTAGGATGTTGTTGAGGTTCCAGGTATTGTAGAAGCATAACAGAAACACTAAAACATGCTGTACACATAAATTTGTCTCTCCACATGATGGAATGCCATCAGTTCAGGGAACAATCTTCTGATCATTAGTGGGGAAAAAACCCAAATAACGATACCGTGTGTGTATGTGTGAGCGAGTGAGAGAGACTTTTAGTGAGCAAACACAAATATTGGTTTGTGAATCTGTTTATTATTTAATCATTTATTATTTACTATAATACTGGTTTAAGAATCTACCTAGCACTGCAGAAGCCCAACAAATAGATCCAATAAACTCAACCTACATTTCATTAGAAAAAACAGTCCCAGCAGAGCCAAGACCCTTCATGAACAGAGCAGGGCTGTGCATTTCCAAAAATAGAGTTTCATACTTTTAATTGAATATATTGCTTCTAAATATTGAATCTCATTTCTAAACATTGAACCTTATTTCACATGTATGTCTTTGCATAGTGCCCTGCAGAATGATTAGCATCCTTATTTAAAGAGTGAAAAAGGCAGATGAAAATTCCCTTGATGTTTTTTGGATGTTAAATGTTGATGTGTGAAAGTGGCTTGTAAGTTCCCTATGAGTTCCTGACCAGAAGAAAACAGTCACAGGTGATCAAAAAATAAAGTGTATTCCTGAAAAATGTGTTGTAATAATTGGCACCCCCTCATTTACTATATTGCCCATGGAACAGTACTGAGTCATCTCTTATAATATTTTATAAGACTTGAGAAAAAAGAAGAGACTTTTTAATATTCCTCAGTGCAGAATCCCTCCAGATGTTGGGTGTGCATTCTCTTTCTGACCTCAGCCCACAGGTTTCCAGTTGGATTTTGGTCAGCGGACTGGGATTGCTATGGCAAAAACTGTGTGTTCATTTAGCCATTTTTGAGTGGATTGAGTTGTCTTGCTGGATTCAATCGCAACCAAATTTTAGCTTCTTGGCTGAAGCAGACAAATTTTGATTTCAGATCTCCTGGGACCTCCTGGATTTCATAATCACATGTATGAATACAATAGTGCCAGGGACTTTGGAGAAGAAAGAGCCCTGGGGTATCACAGATACTCCACCATATTTAATGTGCTTTTCTCTGTAACCATCTTTATTTCTATGCCAACCCCACTTTGAGCATTTGGAGTCAAAGGGCTCAAATATTTCCCAGTTAAAGTTACAGTGGTGTATGGCAAACTCCATCATTGTTGCTTGTGGTAGAAATATGGTAAAGGCTTTTTTTTGGCATACCCTCCAAAAAGCTTGTTGGCATGGAGGTGATGTCTTGGGGTGGATTTGGAGACCCCAAGATGCTACCAAATTCTGCAATTCATAAAATGTGGTCTTTGGAGATTGTATTTGCATCTCGGACCCTTCTCCTCACTGTGGCTTCTGACAAAATGGCTTTTTAGATTTTATAACATAATATTAAGATAACTTTTCAATAATCTTTCACAAGCATGCCAGTAATGGAGGGCACTGAGTATTCTTTTGAAAAATGCAATTCTGAAGAAAACTAGTTCCTGTTTCTGACCACAACAGAATGCAAGGAGTGCTGAATCGTCTGGCCAGCTATCTGAAGCCTGGGGGAATTATCCTGTTCAGAGACTATGGGAGATATGATTTGTCACAGCTACGCTTCAAAAAAGGTATTTTTTGTCATTTAATTTGTTATTTTGCATTATATGCAACATGCATTTTTTTGCTTTGCTTGAAAAATCCATCATGAGAACCATTTAAATAGGGGTGTAAAACTTAATTGCTGTGATTGTGACTAACTTTGAGTGTGTCATAACACTGTCAAGAAAAAATTAAGAGGAAAAAAATGATTCAATCCACACCCAACACACATACTTCTACATGCTCAGACAATCTTATCTGTTACGTCCACATTGGTTTTTTAACCCTCACTTATCTGTGGAGTAAAGTTAAAACTGTATACTTTACCACGTATCTGCCCTACCCTATCTTTCCAAAATAAGAAAAGGCTGGACTTCTGAATGACTTAAAAATCCATAATGTGTAGTCTTGATATAGCTGTACTGAAAATGTTTTATATACAAAAATGTTTGACTTTATTTTATCAGTTAAAAAATGTTCTGGATCGTGTGTATCTTTTTGAAATTACAAATTTTCATTTTACACTTTTGTGTAATGCTCACCTGCCTGGATAAAGAGGTGTAAAAATCAATACATGCATGATAAAGAATCGATCTGAAGAGGGGGATTCAACTAATTGATTATAACCTATTTATAATCATATTCAACAGAGTGTATTGTGCTTTTTGGCCAAAATAAAATTCTGAGGCTACTTTCAAATGTAATATTAACCATAATAAATGCTTGGTGACAAGTTATAATGACACATATAATATACTTTACTTTAAGGTCAATGTTTGTCTGAAAATTTCTATACCCGACAAGACGGAACCTGTGTATACTTCTTTACTAAAGGTATGTTCTAAAACTTTAAGACCTTAAAATCAAAATTAGGAGTAACAGAAAAAAATGCCATTGCTGCCCTGATTACCTTGGAGATGATTTCTGAATGGCAATTCCTAAACACTTTCAAAATATTGATCCATTTCAAGGTCGTCTGGACCTGTTATGTAATACAGAATATTGATAGGATGTCTGCTGTTTCTGCAGATGAGGTCCATCAGTTGTTCATGAACGCTGGTTTGGAGGAGATTCAGAACTTAGAGGACAGGAGGCTACAGGTGAACCGAGGACAGAAAGTGGTGATGCACAGAGTGTGGATGCAGAGTAAATATCGGAAACCTTAAGACATGCTGACGTTTTAAAGAGTGTGGATCACCTAGTGTTCACAAGGAAAGGACCACAGTGGTTACTTTAATGGAATATCATTTTCACTGGAATGAAAGTACAAAGAGGTTCCATGTTGAGCCGCAGAGGTGCAGGCACCCAACATGTAATGTAATACTGATTGTTTGGAAAGGTTATAAAGATTTTTATCTCCCACTGCTTTAGGATGAGGTTACATGTTTATATAGTCACAAAACGTTTTGATAAATTTTGATAAATGTCATTACTGTGTGCTTTTCTTTGCATATTGTTATCATCCATACTGAACAACTGCATATTTCATTACCAACAGAACAAAAAATGTATCCTGCTTAAGTCAATTTATTTTAGTGCAGTACATGAATTGCTGAATAAATATATACTCACAGTATTTGACAGTATTTCTTAAAATGTGTCATCTCTGGTTCTTTTTTGTCGGTTCAAACTTAACAGATGTCATAAAAAAATCAATGACGCACTGTGTTTCATGATATATTTTTGTACTACACTTCTGCTTAAGACATATTAGAACAGTTCTAACAACTCCAGTCCTAGAGGACTAGTGTCCAGCACAATTTTTCATTGAATGGTGATTTTGAAATGACAGTGCAACATCTACTTGATGCAAAGTAAAGTGTACTTTCTGAGCTTTACATGTAAATCTATGTAATAGCTTCAAATAAGAGTGTATATATATATATATATATATACACACTTATACATACTTATATATCCACTGTGTACATACATCCATAAATACAGCGCTGGATGTAAAAATAAGAGACCACTGCAATTTATTTTTAAATCAGCATGTATATGAGAGCCATTCCATGCCAGAGTCTGTTAAATTCCTACACAAGCACCTCATTCTGCTTTATGAGATACTGATTAGTGATCACCTGAATCAAATCTTATTTCATGAGGAAAAGCATAAAAAGCCACTACTGTAATTAACACTCTCCTCTTGTAATATGACCAGTTGGATGGCAAAACACTACCAGAAATACGTCAGTGGTAATTATTGCCATTTTGTTTGAGTGAACAAGATATTTGTTTTCTTTGAATTATTGAAGTTCTATAAACACTACATTGTTTCTCTTATTTTGATGTTTTGTCATTTTCTTAAAAATGATGCTTTAAAGAACAATATTTTTATTTGGAAATTAGGAGAAATATTGTCAGCAGTTCTTAAAAACTAAGACATAGCTGTTCAGTTCAATACTTGTATCTATAAAAGATAAAACCTGAGAAACTGAACATATTTGCAGTGGTCTCTTATTTTTTTTCCTGGAGCTGCATGTGAATGTGAAAAATATTTCCAATAGTTGTGTATCTCATTCTGTGCCACATTATTATTTAGAGTACAAGCTGTGCTAGTTAAAAAACTGGAGTCTTGGCAACAAGATGGAACCCACTACAATCAGTAACTCTTAAGAACAATGAACATCGACATGGGGTTAATACTTCTGCAGGTGCTGAAGGGAAAAACGCTTACCATCAGCAGATTCTGTATAGGACACCATTGCTACCTCTGTGTTGTGTAATAGCATTTTAAGTTAGAGCAACAAAACTTGCCTTCTTTTTTTTTTTATTTAAAGTCCTCCACTCGCCAACAAATCACTAATTGGGTTTGGAGTTGCCCGGTGAGACTGTAGAGAGCTTTGTCAGCAGAGGAGAGTGAGAGAGGAAAACTGTGCTGGTCAGAACAAAAAGTAAAAGAGAAAATCCCTCAACACCGCTTCCCATTTTGAGGCTCAGGGAGAATGTATCTCATTATGACCAGAATTGCCTGGGGCTGGGCAAGAGAACAATATGTAGGAAAGAATGACAGAGGAAGTGTAATACCCAAAAGAGTCGCAAAAGCTATTCGACCACTCTCGCACTCTGTCAATCAAGTGGAAAGCACCAGCTAACAGCCAAGAGGAGAGTGGACTGATATTACAAATACTTTCAAATGATTGACAAATTCTGAGACACACCTAGATTTTTTAAATGTTTTTAATAAAGGTCGTTTTCTTTGTAGGTTTCTTTGGTTTTAGAAAAACATTAAAACGCACAAAATATTTTTATAGACCAATAACAGATTTGTTTGTTTGCTTTGGCCATAAACATTTAAATATGTAATAGTATTTCAACATGTATAGTTAGACGCTTGGCAGAAGCTCTTACCTAGAGTAATTTGCAACATTAAGGGTTGGTTTTCCGGACAGACATTAAGCCTAGTCCTGGATTAAATAGCGCTGTGAGTAGAGATTTTCCATTGAGTGGGAAAAGGTAGTCCAAGACTAGGCCTGTCTTGGAAATTGAGCCTATATGTTATAGTCTTACCATGTGCAGTACATTTGAAGTTTTCTAAATGGGTGCCGAATCTTTTCTTTATGTTGTTTATGCTTATTATTATTATTATGTAAAGTTGTCTTACCATGTGAATATTACCCATATACTACTGATCTCTATTATGTGCAATAACGCACTCCTTACAGTCACTTGTGTCAGAATTCATATGTGCTAAAAATGAAATGTTATGAATTATTAATGTACTAATAATGTATAATGTCTGTGATTTCGCGTTCTTCCTTTGCTGGTCTATAGTCCTGGTGTTATCATATATTTTGTCAGTTTTGTATCTAACATTACCAACATCATAGAATGTGTTTCAGAACTGACTTGGTAGTTTAGTTCTCGTAATGTGAAGCTTTCTGCTTTTAGAAATCTGCTGAATTTCAGATTTGTGTGTTTAAGCGATGATGTAATTTCAATGGTAAGTTGAGAGTATATAAGTGTTGAGATATATAAGGTGCTTGTTACCTTTTAATGGAGGACACGGAGTATTGCACTGTTGTTTGGAGCTCTGCCTCTGTGCCGGTGTTGCATGCTGCTGATGAATCACCTCTGAGGCTGGAAAATGGGAATTAATGTCAGTTCTGTTTCACTTCAACACTCCTCTTGCACATTATTTCCACTGAGACGCGTCTGAGCGGACCCCAAACTGGTGCTGCTCACATACAGTAAATGGACTTTCACAGAAACCAGAGTCATCAGGAGGATCAGGTCCATGATAATCTGATCACTCTATACGTAACGCTGTATTTAAATAGTGGGAGCAGACAGTTCCTTTTTGTAGTGAAGATTGAAGATGCAGAATGCAGGAATGGAATAATAATTCAGAGCCTGGGGCATGTCCTGTACCAGTCTGAGGAATCTGAGGTCATTTAAACAACACCATGGAGGAGTTATTTCATGTTAGACAGTTCGCAGCTGGTTGCTGTTTGTCCTGTAAAATCCAGAGTTATGACAGATCTTGACAGATTTTAAAAACCTTTCAAGGCTATTGCTGTGTGATACAGTCTGGCTCTTAATACAATTAACTGTAGCAGACCTGAGCTGTTTTTTACAGACTTGGAACACTTATTTCCAAACTTTTTTTTTTTTCTTCATGTTTTTGTCCCTGGACTCCCTTAGAGGGTTCACAGCTTAGTCACCCTTTTCACTCCTGATGAGTTTATACCCCTTGAACATGGCAAGTAAAATGATGAACAAAGAGAAATACACAAACACACAATGTTGGTTCTGATGAATAACATTTCAGCGGAAGAAACCAAACGTGTCCTCAGTCACTCGTTTAGCCACAGCAGAACCACGAGACCAAGAAAGGTAAAGCAGCCCAGCTAATCACTTTAGTTGATCCCTGTCAGGCATGAGTGGGTGCAAAGCTATACAAATGTGACCATCCATTCATTTAAAATTTTCTTTACAAAAAGAGATGTATAAGTGTAAAACTTAATAAAATGAACAAACTTCCTTGATTTATGATCAGTTATGGTTAATTCTGAAATATAAAAGTTGTTGTTTTTAAGGGTAGCATGAGTTCTCGTTCACAAATGCTGACAAGTATTCATAGTCTGTAAATTACTGTTCTGGACAGTAAACAGTACAGAGGTCTACTGTTTGTTCGGTTAAGCTTTAATCTCTCTACGTAATTGTTTAATTAGGGGGGAAAAAACGGAGAAAGAGAGAGAATATTCCTACCCAAGCTGGTTGCATGACAGGGCTGAGAGAGTGTGAATTTCGTTGAGAGACTGCGTTTCGTTTCTGGTCATTTAAAGCACTCCCACACACATTATTTCTCTGCACCTTTGCTCTTTTAGCTTTGGTGGCCACTTAGAAAGCAGTGCAGTGTTCTGCACTCCGAGGGAAGGTAATGTTTGTGCATGGCTTGAACTTATGATGCATTTGACTAAAGGTATTATTTATGTTATCATTTATTTATTTAATTACTTTTTCTAGTAACATGTTATTTTTTATATGTTATAGTCTTACCATGTGCCGTATCATGTGAACTTTTCAAAGTGGATGGCGAATCATTTCATTATGTGCGATATCTTATTATTATTATTATTATTATTATTATTATTATTATTATTATTATTATTATGTGCAATAGCCTTACCATGTGCAGTATCACTACTTAAGACAATATTACTTATATACTACTGATCTCTACTATGTGCAATAACTAGGGCTGTCAGTAGATTAAAATATTTAATCGCGATTAGTCTCATGTTTGCCGTAGTTAACTCGCGATTAATCGCACATTTAAGTCTGTCCTAAACACACTGTTTTTAATACTCTTATCAACATAGGAGTAGACAAATATGTTTGCTTTGTGCAGATTTATGTTTATTAATGACAGT
>JBBJLS010000002.1:14992536-15022536 GCA_037577275.1 Bryconaethiops microstoma | reverse complement strand
GTCTCCTGTCTGTGAATTATCAAGTAAAAACCATCATCACACCAGCTCTGACTTGAAACAACACTTTTATTCACCTCTTTTCTTATAGTTGCTTTCTTTATTTTGCAGCGCAAACCAAATTCCACCCCCTCAATCGAAAAATTAAAGCATTTCGCCCATAGTTTGAGCTTCTTCCGAGCCAGAGTCACTCTTGAAAACAGATTAATAATAGTTTATCCAGATCGAATTTGCTAGTAAAAGATGTCTGTTGCAAAAAATAGGGTCGGGTCTTTTGACATCATGGAGGACCTGTGGTTGTTTTGTCGAGTTTTTTTCCCCCCCATGTATCCCATACAACTTTTTTTTATTTCTTTTTTGTGTGTGTCCTGGTTAATCGACTTAAAGGCATGATTGTTAGTAGCACTTGGGTTGCCAAAAATCCTCATTTGCCTTTTTTGTTTTGGCACGTAGTCCGGATGACACCTTTTTATTGCAGGAGGGGTGGGGGGGGGTTGTGCCATCATGCTCGTTAGACATGGAGTGTCATGCTACTAAAGCCGTCATGGAGACGTGGGGGATTGCTTCAGGAGAAATAAAAACAGTTGCAATTATACATGTGATGTACTTTTTTGGCAAGAGGCATTGATTAGCATTGGGGCAGAGTTGTGCTTTTTTTTATTCAGTGACAAGAGATTTTCAGGTTTTTGTCACTTTTTTCGTTTTTAAATTGACACTGATGTGTTTCCTTCCCATTAGTTGGATCAGTTCTTGTGCACCAGTGCAGCTCTTTAATTGCACTTCATGCTGTTGCAGTGGTGTTTTTGTTTAGTCAGTGGATTTAGTGCCTTTGAATGGTTGATAACATCCCTGTAACTTGGAGACAACTCAGATATCAGTCTAAAGAGGCAGGGATTTATGACCGAGGCTGTATTGGTTCCGCTCTGCAGGGATTTCAGGCATATGGTTCCATCTTTTGGGGAGTTCACCCCTGGGTTTTTTAGTGCAGCTTTTGTCTTGCTGACAAATGAAATAAATATGTCTATTCTACAAAAGACGGGTTGAAAATTTTTTTGGTGTTCTTATGTTGTATTATGAAGTTTAGAAATGTATGTGTTTTAGGACCGAAAGGATCAGTTCCCTTTCACAGCCATGACCTTTTATTTTGTGATGATCAGCTAGGGATGCAGTTTAAAATCAGAAACGATCTTTAAAATGGAAAAGTGTGAGTGTGTGTGATAAACAGGTGGACACACTGCTCTGCTGAAGTGTGTAGAGAGCTAAAATGACATCCACTGCATTCTAAGGGTTCAACCGCTTCCCTGTGCAGGGGCTTAAAATTGGTGCCTGTGTGCGCACTGGAAACCTATGCAGAATGTCAAGGAAATGATGCCTCCTAACCAGAGGGGGGTGGAGGGATTACTATTCCTGTACTCCAGTGTTCATCTAGTGATGAGTGTATTTTATACACACACGAACACAGAGTTCTAATGGGGGAATTGTGTGCAGATGGTGAGATCCAATGATCCCATATTCCCCAGGTACATACCTGCTGATGCTTACGCACTTATAAAATGTCGAAATTGGTCCCACTTTTGTTCCCGATTGGTCTTACGGATAGAACATTCGCTTTTTTAAGGTTACAAATGTTGTGAAATAAATTACATATTGATACAGTAGCCCAGCATCAAATGCTCTGATCTTTCAGAGAACAGTAAATATGTTTTAAGATATCACTGTCATTTAAAATTTTTTTAATGACTCATTGAAATGAGAATGCTTGGTAAGACAATAACCATAACATAGGAGACTCTGGTATGAAACAGCAAACCAAAACAACCCCCCCCCCCAAAAAAAAACAAAAAAACAAACAAAAAAAACAGTATATATACAAATATATAAACAATAAGACAAACTTGATTACAGAAGGATGTTAACATGTGACATGACGTCCCACCTCCTTGACAAGAGATTTCAGGGAAATAAGTTATTGCTTGCAAGAAACAAAAACCTGCAGAAGACATTGGTGTCTCTTTTTGGTGCATTCTGCCTATTGAGTGGTTTTGAAGAGGTATCAGACCTGTCCTGGAGGAGTTCTGGGGTGTTGTACACCACCTTAATACTTTAATGAATATTGATAACTTTATTCCTCGTAAAAACCATGAAAGTGTTCACCATGGCTAAAGTTTTTACTTTTATCTGTGTCTGATTTTATTTTTTATTTTTATTTGCTCATGCTTTAAATAATTGAATGCATTTGTGCTGACTGGTGAAAGAGAGCAAAAGTTGCAAGCGGTGTGTTTTGCTCTTTTTAATTTCTCACTTTCACTACCACTCCAGTTGCCTCCAAAGACACTTCAAAACTTTCAAAAGCTTAAAGTGTCATTTTTGTCATCTTTGTAATTTTTGCTTTGTCAGCAGTTAGGAAAAAATGAAAACTTTAAGAATACTGACATGATTGTAACATTATTGTGCATCCTTAATATTTATTTTTTCACTGTTGTTTAGGTAATCACATATAAAGTCAATTATATATCCCAGATGACCACCTCAAGCTATAGCCGTTTTCCACCATTGACTTCTACCTCAATCACCAATTGTTTTGAAAGCTGGTTGAATAATTTATCACTCCTGATGTATGTCCTCCTTGCTGCACTATTACAGTGTGAAGCTGCTAAAGGCAGGTTCACCATATCCTTGTCTGTTTCTGCCATGTACACTTATGAAGACACACTCTTCCATCTTCAGCTTGTTTGTCCTCAGGCCTGATAACACTGCTGATCTTTGCACTGCCATTTTGTTTCAGGCTTAGTGTTTGGGGCGTCCATGTTGGCTCCTCATTCTCCATGGAGAGTGCGGGCTAAGTCTGGTTTAAAGGACTGCTGCCAGCCAGACGGTGCTGCAGAATGTCAGCTATAACAGAGTGGTAGCTACAGAGATGCGACTAAGCTGTTTGGCCCAGCCCTTTACTTCATGTACAATTAATACTTCCACCTAGTCTGTATATCTTCTGCATTAAATGTTGTGTGGGCTGTTTTAGCAGTCCATACTCTGCTATAGCTAGATGATGCTATATTATAGCATTAAAATACTGCTTATCTACAGTTGTGTATAAGACTTTGTAAACTCGTCCATGTTTGATCTGACAGTGACTATGATATGGCCATCGTAAGTATAGGAAGTCGTCGGAAACAAATTCTCTTATTTACCTCAGCATGCATTTCCAGTGCCATATATCTGCTGAACAGTGATTTACACAGTCATATTATAAGAAAGGATGTAAATCTGTGTATATATATATATATTTTTGCAACTAGTGGTACCTACTCATAATGACAATTATTTTTGTGGCTGCTCATCGCTCTGGTGCACTGTTGAGTTAGTTTTGCTCCATGTATAATGAGGACTGTCTTGCTTGATTGATGTATTTCAAATCACAACGTTTCTATTACACTCAGAAAAGGCACATACAATATGCAGTAACTTCTGCAAAACTCATGTGATTTACTCTTATGTTTTGGAACATTTCAGTATTTTTATAACTGACCACTTTTGTCCAAAGAGCATTGTTACAGTGGTGTGGAAAGCTCATACAGGCTTCAGTAAACTTGAGAGGGCAATACGTTTGTTTTCTTCGTGGTTTCCTCTATGGTAACCTCCCATAAATGGCGCATTTGGTTCATTGTTGTTGGTTCTTTGTTTTTTTTTCTTTTTTTTTTCTTCAAGTGGCATACTTGAATATTGTCAAGTGCAAGGGATGTCTACTGTTCTGTAGCTGTCGCTCAGGGCTTCTTTTTTCACTTAATTTTACAGCATGTCCTTTTGCTAATTTTTGTAAGAACAGTGGCAATAGAGCCGTTTTTCTACCATTTTTAATGTACCTGAGGTTCAGGTCTTTGATTAAAAGTGTCACAAAAATATATGAGCTTCAGCCATAGTTTTTGCAGTCCTCAAATCTTGATTGATTAGGTAGTGTTGTGCATAAACAGAATTCTGTTTTATAAAGTCGGTGACAGTTCTTGAGTGTTTTTCAGTATGGCACAACTGGTAAAAAAAAAAAAAAAAAAAGAATTAATTGGGCCCACTGACTACAATCATGAGGTTATTACAGTGTTCGATAGTAATAAACTGTATAATCTAGATTGTTACAGTTGTTGATTGTTGCCATTATATGATGCAAACAAGCTGAGCTAGGTGCGTGTGCTTGTCCTGTGTTTGAGTGCTGCTGCATCACATATACAAAATGTCATAGTATGTAATGTGAGACTCATTGTGTGAAACTGCAAGTTGCCTTACTTTCATCATACTATTTGATTTGTTGCATGTTTTAAATAGGAAACTAATTAAATGTAAGAATTTTTTTTTTATTATTTTTTTTTAAGATAATTTTTAAAGTTATTTATTCACCCAGACAGCGTAAACTTCAGGTATGTGTTGCAAGTTCAGGAGACCTTTGTCTTGTCGTTGGCATAAACATTTATAGCTAAGGAGAAGTCAATGTTTTCATCAGATTTGCTTGTTGCGTTTAAAGAAATTACTTATATAACTATTCCAAAATTATACAATATAATGGTAGTATGACAAAAATGAGGCACTGGGTTTTGGAAGGACATCAGTTGTGCCCTGTGTCTTGCTCAGGCAGTGACTTCAGTGGGATAAGTCCTTTGTAGCTCATGTCTCAAATTCTGTAAATTAGAAAAAAATGCTGGAGAATTAATGCCAAAACTTAAAAGCCTAATTGTTTTAAAAAGATTCCCAATATAAACTACCTCTGTTAAATGTGCAGCTTCTTGTTTGTTCACTCCTTTACAGTGTGATATCTGCCCATGTATGAATTCTTTGGGTTTATATTATTTGTAGTTATTGTAACTGACAGATAATGGATGCAGATTTTTTATAATGGGAGTCAGTATTTTGAAACAAAAACAAGACCAGACTTGTAAGGGCGTAACAACCTCAGTGCTTTATTTCAGTACAGTACAGAAAAACACTTGAAGCAATTTCCTCCAGGATCAATAAAGTATTCAGATTCGGATTGAAATCATGTTTCAAAATCGGAATCTGAATTGCCAGTATGTGTCTCTGTCTCTTCCAAGGGTCTCTCATTTGTATTCTTTCATGGAAACCAATGTCAGAGTGGGAGAGGAGGGTGGGGGGCGCTTAGGTTATGTGCACATCCATTCGGAAATGACTGGTTTCTTTTTTTTGAAGTTGCTAGAGGTTGCAAAGGTGAAGTTTTTGAGCTTTTGAGAATTGTTTTGATAGATTCTACAGTCTCGCTGACTTTGAATATTTGTTGAGAATGTTATATTTAATGCTTTGTCAGGTTTTTCTTTAGTGATATTTGCAGAGCTTTTTTCATACTTTATGCATTACATTATGTGCTATTGAAATTTTGTGCTATTGAAATTCTGTCAAATTTTGTTACTAGAGTGTCTGTAAGAGCTGTTTTAAACTGTTTTAAAAGTTAATTGTATTACATGGAAAAAGCGAAAGGAAAAAGAGGAAAAAAAGACCCCTGCTGATATTTACATGTCACAGCTCTTACTCAAAAGTGCACTGGTTCTTGCAAGATAAAAAAAAAATCAGTAGTACAAAGGAATATTTAAATATTTAAAATTTCATTACACAAAAATGAGCAAATATTCTTACAGTAACCAGTGGATCAGTAGATGATTTGAATACGTTTGAATACTCATTTTTTCCTTTTTAGTGCAAGCATTTTAGTTCGCTTCTAAACTAAACATCCACATTGTGTCTGCCTTTTTAATATACTCATGGTGACACTTTTTTTTTATTTTTTATAAATATAAAGTAAAATGCACTTTATTAATCTCAATTACAACAAAACTGTCACGATCACTGTTAAAAATGAACACTTTCCCCAGAATGCTCAATAGTGACTTTACTATGCTGTTGCTTTGCTACTAGTGTTTCGTGATCAGTGGTAATCTAGTTTGAAAACTGTGTTCATTAGTGATAATTGGGACTGTAAAATGTGCTGGTCAGTTTCAGAAGGCAGAGATGCCACAATGAATAGACAGTGCAGTTTTGGTAGAATAACTTAAATAACTGACGACTTCTGAAAGCGAGACATTTATTTTTTTAATCATGCATTTGCTGTTTTCTTACTTTTGCCATTTTCTTGCTTTAATGATTGACTTGCTCTGAGTCAAGGGGAAACTGAGCTTTTATAACTCCTAGGCCTCTGAAGGCTTCACATGAAGAGTTAACAGTGTAAACAATGCTCGAGCATGCACTCTAGATACTGTGTTTTCTCTTTCGAAGTACTGTAGTGGAGGTCTCTACGTATAGACTGAAGTCAGCTGTTGAGTTCATCTTAAAATATGAAGATAATTTTAAGTGTTGCTTTCTTTTGCAGCCTAAGGCTCAGCCAACACTGATTTAACCTAATCATGGCTGTAATGACTTGTTGCTGAGACATTTTAAAACAAAAGATCGCAGGACAATATGGCAGGCAGGAATTGTGTGTGTGTGTGCGTGTTTAGAGAGTAAAGGCTTGCGCCATTATTTGGCAGATTGTTATTTACTTGACTACATCATGTGTTTTCGATGACATTTCTCAGGTTACCGTCTACTCTAGTCTGAAATATCCTCTAGCTGCTCCTCCAGCAATTCCTTTTGCTGTAGCGCACTACATCACTGGGGGCTCTGTTCATGGCTTCTTAAAACACGCTAGAGGCCATTGCAATCAAATAACTGTTGAAAATGTGTATTGCCTGCATAATTAACCAATGCACTGTAATGCAAAAGTGTTTTTCATTTTTATTTTGCCTGTTGGATATTGATTTGTGCATTTTTCACTGAGTTACAATTGTCTAAAGAGCAGCATACAATATCTTGATATTTTACATTGTCTTTATATAGCAGCTGATTAATATGCAGTAGTTTTGTGAGATATAGGCCTTTTCTTGTGCTAAGAATGTAGCATAGACAAGGATAGAAACAGAAGCACATCTATTTCATCCCTCTCTCCACAAATGAGCCACGCTGGCATCCATCTTGGCTGTCCTAGCCCCTTCTCTACTACCTGATCCTTTGTGTCTCAGGGGTCTCTCTCTCTTTCTGTATCTCTCGCTCTCTCTCTCTGTATCTCTCTCTCTCTGTATCGCTCTGTATCTCTCGCTCTCTCTCTCTGTATCTCTCTCTCTCTCTCTCTCTCTCTCTGTATCTCTCGCTCTCTCTCTCTGTATCTCTCTCTGCCTTTTTTTTTTGTTTTTCCCTTTTACATTCTCTGCCCTTTTTCCTTCACCTGCTCTTCCATTCCAATGCAGAGAGAGAGCCAGACTGTGTCGTTTTCTGCTGCTCTTTCCTCACCAGCGTGTGTGAATGAGTGGCTAATAGTGCTGCTGTTCTTTCTGTGAGGCAGGACTGCGCATTTAACAGCTGAATGTACGGAGCTTAAATGCTTTATGGGAATAATCTACTGTAGAGTCAAATGAAGTTAAAGACTAAAGAGGGCTTAATGAAGCTAGCTGCCAACCCCTTGTGTGAGTTAAGTAATACATGAGGAAAGAGCAGTGTTTGTAATTATACTCTATTCTCTTTCTCAACTCTCTCGCTCTGCTACTTTCACTGTGTCTGTTCTCACTGTGTCTCTTACTTCTGTGTTTGGACGAATGTTTCATCAGCATATATCCACCTCTAACGACCTTTTTTTATTTTTATTTATGGGAATGTAAGTTGGTTTCTTTGTCTCTTGACAACACAGAGCCTTTGATCTTATTTCTTTGTGTATATGTATTTGTGTGTTGAATCAGAAGCAGCGTACAGTTGCTTTGGTTAGTTTATTTTTGAATAGGAGTCATTTAAGAGATCTAAAATGCATAAAACATCAAGCCTGAATGCTGATTATTTGAATCATTTAAATGCAACTCTTTGGTAAGTCATTTTCCAACCGAAATATAGTTGTTTTGGTGTCAAAAAGAATGGCTCACTTCTTATCCAGACAGAAATATTAGAGACTCGTTTAAAGGAATTGAGTTGATCTGATGTTGCCGAGTGATTTCCAGTCTTTTGTGAGCTTTGTGTGAATCACTTTAGGAGGCCTCCACAAGCGTTGCAGGCTTTTACGTCAGTGTGCCTTCCATATGTGTTGCCTTCATTCTGTTTTAATAAAGTTTATCATGCTTTATTAAGCCCTGGAAATCTTAGGAGTTCACCTCTGTAATTATGACACTCTCAAGTGGTGAGAACAGTTTGTTTTTGGAGGTTCTGGTGGTATCTGGGAGGGAGCTGAGGGAGCCAATCGGAGCGTGTCCCAGCGGAGAGCAGCTCTAGTGGGGATAGCCTAGAAGACAGCGCTGTTTTGTTCTTTGGTTGAGGTCAGGACTGAAGGAAATGGTGTTCTTGTTTAGCCTAGGATTTTTTTCTGTCTGTTTTTCTTAATGGTTTCTCGGGACTGATCACATATCAAGATAATGGACTTTATGCAGAATTCTGGAGGGATCACTAGGTTTCTTTGTTTTTTCTGTGCATGACCAACAGCTGGTTCAAGCAACATTAGTGACAGAAGATGGAAATGTCAAGAGATGACTATCAGCTACTACTGGGTATCAGTATTTTAATACTTTTCACTTTAGTGTCTAAGTTTTGAAAAATTCTACATACGGTTTCCGTACCTAAAATGGGTTGGTCTTATCAGCATATCAACCAGTAAGCATTTTTGTTTCATTGTATTGAATGACTGTCTAAATAATGTGCCATAAGCATGTTATTAATGAACGCTTACTAAGCTTTGTCCAGTGCAAATTCATTAAAACTTAAAATCTGAACAAAAACAGTACTGTCTTTTTGGAAATCTATGTTTCATATTATAGATAGAGAATTATTTTATTTATATCTTTACTGTATATATTTTATTGTAAAAAGTAGAAAGTTTATTTCAGAGTAATTATATGACTAAATAGTTTTTCCCCATTTAAAAGGCAAATCAAAAAGTATCTATTAGGAATCAGAATTGTATTTTCTCCATTGAGAGTAGAAATACTTTCTAAACATTTAAAAAAATTTTTTTTTTTTTTTTAAAGTCAGAATCATAAAACAAATTCATTAAAAAATCTTTTGTTTCTGGTCCAAGAGTTCCTCAATTCATTCTGGTGTGTTGCTATTCATTCATGTTTGTCATCATTCTTACAAAAATGTACAGTGGAGCAGCAGAAGGCGTAGTGCAACATGCATTACAGTATTTAACACTAGACTATGTATATCTATACATCTCACAATGAATACAGCTCAAGTAATTGTTAAAAAAAAAAAGTAATAGCTTCATGTATATACGTTCCAGTAGCACTGGCTCAATGTAATCTTGAACTGACTTCCTGCAATTGTCGGTGCTGTAGAGCTGTGGTGGTTGCTCATTAGAGAAAGATGATGGCAGCAGGGCAGGCCCTGAGGAGATTGCCAGCTCTGTGTAGCCTGGGGGATCCTCTCAGCTACATCCAGACCTCTATGCCTAAGGGACTGATTGAGCCTGGGGGTTCAGAGGGAGGGAGAGATACCAAGAGTTAGATTGAGAAGTAAGAGGAAATGTGGGTGTTAAAAGAGGGAAAGAAGCCTACAAAATGAGAAAAGGGACACAATGGTATTTCTGTTCATATGTCATTTCTAATGTTCTTGTGTTTCAATTTGCTCAGCTGTTTCAGCGCAGGGGAACTTTTCCCCTTTATGCAGTAATAGAAATCTAGTTCCTTAATGCATGTTTTTTTTTTAAGGCACTCCTTAACTTCCATTTGGTTCCATGCATCCCATCCAGGCCTAGACACTTTAGATTAGCCAAGCTTTGATCTTGCCTAGACATGTAACAAAATTTAATTGCAATACATGGACTATGTTAGAACACTGGTGCAATGTCAGTGTTATTTTCCCAATAAAATAATTATTTCAGTGTCACCAAGTCAGATAGTATGCAAGTGTTCTTAAAGGTATGTGTGTATGTCCAGGTTAAGGATGTGTCCTTAACCTGGACATGTGGAGTATGATCTCTTGGGGCTAGCTCATCAGTTGTTATGGACATGGTGCCATCCTAAAATCTCCAGACTTGCAGACCTGTTGAGGTCTATATCTGTTTGAGGTAGGGGTGTGTAAATAACCTAGGGGATTAGTAAACAGGAGGAAATCATATCTTCCTCTGTGTGTGCGGATACAGTAAAGCAACGTTTTAGCAAGGCACCAACGTTTTGTCACCGACAACAATACAGATTTAATGTGGCTAAAAATAATTAATAATGTCTGCTATGATATGTCATTTGGGCCCTGCTTGACCAACAGTGTCTATATATGCAACAGATAAATGTCAAAACATGTAGTTGTAGTAAAAATAGCAGTATGGGCCTATACACTAAAGCTACATGTCCTGTTCCCCGTGGAAGGCAGTAACCCAGCTGTGTTGGCACACGGGATGTTCTGACTAATGCCGTATGTTCTGACTTTTTCCTTTGATAGGCTGTAAGAATTACTGAATAATGAAAAATGAATAATTGTAAAGATGTTTGATGCTTGAAGTCAGATAAAATCAAATAGTTAAACCTTTTTTACTTTGTTAGTTCATGTTCTTTAAAGCACAGTTTTTATCATTATATTTAAGTCTAAATAAATCAATGTAATCTTGTCTCTAGAATGTCTTCTGAATTTGGTTACATCACTATGCACCAGTAAGCAGAGAAAAAAAAATCAGTAATATTAAAGTGATTCAGAAACCAAAACCGTTATTTTCTGTACTGTATTTTCAAGTGAAACACTGCCAGGGAGGTTCTCTTAGCTAGCTGAGTGTTTCTCTCTATGATGTCTCAGGGATATGTGAGGGAGAGTAACACATTATATTATTGGTTAATATTATTATTCCCCTTTCACTACTGCAAAGAATGTGTTTGAAGCAGGCATAGGCCTTTACACTTCATTATAGATTAAGAGAAACCAAGGAGTGTCCTTTAAATCATATGGAATGTTGAAATATGCTTAATATTATCAAGGAGATTTACTAAAGGTAAAAGATGATTTTTAATTCAGGTTGGCTTTAATGAAGTGTGTATTTATTTTTAGGCTTGTATTGTGCCTTTTAGTAGCTGTTTTGTCTACCTGGATCTGTGTGAGCAAAGCTCAGTCTGTGCATGTTTGTTTTTTCAGGTGCTATGGAGGAGCTGCATAGTCTAGACCCACGCCGGCAGGAACTCCTGGAGGCCCGCTTCATGGGCGGTGTCAGTGGCAGCACAGGGGGCAGTACTGGAAGCACCAGTGGAGGAACCAAAGTGAGTTGTGGTATTACCTACAATCTGTCTTTATTGTCTTTCTTTCCCTTCCTCTCTCTCTTTCCCCTCCCCTCTCCCTCATTCTGTCTCTCTCCCCTGATACAAGCAGAATAGTGGAAAGCAAAATGGCAGCAGCTCCACCTACACTTCTGTCTCATCTGCAATCTCTTAGTGGTTTATTTCTATAAAAGACAAGCTGATGAGAGGATGCTTCTAAGCTTTAAAGGTGCTTCATGGCATTCTAAGAATTTTAAGTGCATTTCAAGTAGACAACCTTCTAACGCTCTTAAAGGATCCAGTAAAAGATTCCCCCTTTTTTTGGCATCTCTGTTCTCCCTTGGTAGTCTTGATCTGCCTGCCTGGTGGTGTTCTGTAGGGATGTCATTAATTCATAATCAGCACCTGCTGTACTGTGGAAAGGTGCTGGGCCTTTTTCTTTCTGTCTCCCCCCAGTCTGTTGGTTTGAGGCGGTATGTGTGAATCTGTGTATGAATTATGCAATCTTCATATTTCAGGGCTTAACAAACAACGAATGTTCGAATCATAGCTTTGGCAGCCTGGGATCCTCTAGTGATAAGGAGTCAGAGGTATGTTCTGTTTTATTTCTGACCTATATGTGTTATTAAGAATGTGTGTTAGAACATACATGTGTGGTAGGTTCATTGCTGATTAGTGAGCTTGTGTCTGTGTTTACCTCTAAGACTTAAATCTAAGCATTGCTAAGCACCAGCCTGACATGTGCGCGCGCGCGCACACCCCACACACACACACACACACACACACACACACACACACACACACACAGAGACTCACGGGCATTAAGAACACTGTCTGCAACCCTCCCCCTCCTGCCCCCTGCATAGCGCACCTGCTTGTGCCATATATCACAGAGAGAGAGAAACAAATTGGTGTAGAGAGAGAGAGCTTCCTAAGATGCTAATTAGTAATGCGAGAGAGAGACGTGTGGGGTGTGAAAGGGCAGAGTACAGAGAAATAGGGAAGGAACGAAGAGGAGAGAGAAAGAGGGCGCAGAGAGCAGGGCTAAGAAAAGTATGAAGCTCTCGCCTGTCCTATGCCGGCTGGACCTGCTGATTGTGCGCAGATGTCAGGCACACAGATGCCCCCATACGTCAGCGCGCACACTAATGATGCAGCAGTTACGCTCTCAATCACCACACACACCTGTCACAACACTCCCACAGACATGCAGCAACCATCAGTGCTCACACCACACCTAACAGAAACACTACACTGGAGTGCACAACAAATATGACCCTTACAAATGGAGCTGCTAAAACACAACAAAAGCAAAATGCTGCAGCCTAGTACACAGTAGGGGTAAGTAGTTTTTTTCCCCATCAGCTAAATTGTTTGAACACCACAGTATCATAAAATACCTTTTGATATCAAATTTTAGTACGTGAGTAGTCAGTTTTATGAACACCAGGGAGCTTGCTTGTTCCAAAATCTATGCTGGCAATTGGCTGATAAAAATTTTAGTAGCATTTTCTCAACTCAAAATTGAGTAAATAAAACAAATTACATACTTAAAGTATTTAATATGTTTAATGTTTGTATTCATAGAAGGTGAATAAAAGTGAAAATTAGTATCTGTAGTGGAAAAACTCAAATATCCAGCTGTAGTACACAACTAATACATCACAAACACTGCAGCTGGTACACACTATATATATTTTTAGATTACATCAAACAGCAGAGTATGCAGCAGTCCCTACTGCCCAGAAATACCCAGCCATCCTTTCTTCAAGTGTTTCCTTTAAACTCAAGCCTGTAGATGATACACAGCACTCTAAAGACTATATACAGCACCAGGTGGATGTTAAGTATGAAGTTGTCTAATTCTATTTTATTATATACCTAATTATGCCCTGAAGGACTGTTGAGAATGTACCCCAGACTATATATTTAAAATAGAAATTCTAAATACTAATATGCACCTTTATCTATGCTGTCCTACCCACAGCCACAATCAGATCACGCAGAAGCCTTTACCCCGTAGCTATTTATTTATTCATGTTTACTGTCCTTATTGAAGGTGGCTGTAATGTGCAGTTGGAAGATGTTCTCAATGACTGGATTTACATTTTTATTTAGATGACAAAATTAAGCTTATGTAATAGTCAACCCTGTTTAAGTGCAGCTGCAGCTCCCCCTCTTTTTCCACCTACACTTTACTGGCCCACATGTATTTCTCCTATTCAATTTTATAACTTGGTGATGAGCAGTCAGACATGTAATCATGTTTTAGCATGTCCCTTCAGGAGGAAAAGGTTAAAGTCGTACAAAATACGTAGTAGCAGTCCAAATGTATAGAGCACTGTCTTAAATGAAAAAATCATCACCGTTTAACAGGCCTGAAAAATGAGAGAGAATATTTGCATTTCAAAAATGATAAATGAATTTAGCAACAACCTGGGCTGTGGGCTACACAAAGGTTTTACTTGCTATACAATTATATGAAAAAACATTTCTGCGATTGTATATTATTTGGCTAATATGGTGAACTAAAGATAAATGTTGCATGCAGTCTTTTTTTTTTTTTTCCCCTCAAAAGGCTTAACTGTACAATTGTGTGCTTTACAGTCTTGTAATAATGTTGGTCAGCTATTTTATGTACCTTATAAGAAATCGCTAAGCACTAATCTTATTTCTTCATTGTAATCTTATTTCTGTGGGTTTTCACAGCTCTGAGCTGGTACCCACATGTGACCCAAAAATGCCAGCAAGGAGTGTGTGGCGCATCCATAACTAGCCCAGCTCGCTCATTAAGAACGCTCTGACATTCAGTCACTGTCACTAAAGGCTAATTATAAACAGTGGCTTTGGTCATGTAGTCTGTTACACCAAACCTGCTTTTCTTTAATGTCTTATTTCTCCCTTTTCTTCTCTCTCCTGCCTGTCCCCTTTCTTTTCCCTGCCCATGTCTCCCTGTCTCTCTTCAGGGCTCTGATGTGAAAAGAGGCAGTTCTCCTGCATATTCAGTAAGTCGGTCTCTTTCTTTCATTTGGTCTGTTCTCTCCATCTCTCTTTGTCACTGTGTCTCGTGACTAGTGCAGCGACTGGGCTTCCATTCTTAGCGAGTGCAGGAACTTCCAATCCCAGCTAAACACATGCTGTGCTGTTAAGAGACCTGATGTGACTTTCATGGACAAAGAAATGTATAATAAACAGGAGGGTGTAGTCAAAACTGGTTGGACTTGGGTCTTCAACTAGCCGTTTTTACTCTTTCTATCTCTCTCTCTCTTTCTGAATATTGGCAGTAGCCTGTTTGATAGCCATAAATAGGTTAATGTTTAGTCATCATTTGCATATTCACAGAGAGAAGGAGTGCTTCACTCTGCATGCATGCAATCTGCAGTTTTCCACAAAATGGTGTCTTATCACCTTACATCGAAGAAATGTGTGTTTTGTGGGGATGTGGCTGAGAATATTTTCCAGGCTAAGGCAGCAAGTGAACTCCTTGGTGATCAGAATGCAAAGATGCACTGGCAGCTAGCCACTCTTTGTCTTTGCTGAGTAGGATTGCTGCATCCCTTCTCCTATTTTCAGCAGGGTGTAACAATACATTAAAGTATAGATATACATACTTGGTATGGATATATCACACGTAGCATCATTAATTTATGTATGTTCTTAATGCTAATGTTGGGAATCAGCTTGGTGTTGATTAAAATGTTGCCAGTGTTCCCTTATACGTTATATGGTTATTTGTTGGAGATTTTGTTCCAGTTGTTTCCTTCAATATGCAGCATGTCAGCATATTGTGTATTTTTGAGAGACGGAATGTTTTGTACCAGTGCTGTATCGTTGCTTTGTCAGAGCAGAGGTTTGCACCAAGGGGTTGGGCTACGTTTCAAAAATAGAATATCTCAATAAAAAAAAGACATTTTTATGGTACACAAGATGTAACATTTTTTTTCTGGCATCAGATAGGTTAGGACAGGGGGAAAAAGATCAACAAATGCCACATTAATAAACATTATCCTAATAAACAGTATCAGTTATGCGCTCATTATAACGAAACAGAGTTGATGTGTTTTCTAAGTACTATTATGTGCCTCGAAAAGCATATTGTTACATAATGTAATTTTTTCACAATAACTATAAATATCATACATTACCCCAGTCTGTGGAGAAGAAAGTCAAAAGTTGTAATATTTGAATTTTTCTTTAACTAGCAAGAGAAATGAGGTCATTAGCCACGGTTTAGTTTTTGATAGTGCCGGTAGAATGTTGTGGAATGTTCTGTAAGGAGTTTTTTGCAAAATAAGTGTGCGCGCGCACGCACGTATGTAGGCCTATATATTTATTTATTTGTTACTTACTTTTTCAAAACATTTATTTGCAGTTCCAGTTAAGCGTTTAGAGGAATGCTCTTAATGGCCAAACAATCTAAAAGGTTCTAGATTAATAAATGTGTGATAAACCATTCTGTAATCTGATCATTCCTGTAGACCCCTGAAAAGAAGCACTCTGAGTCATCCAGAGGAAGAAAGAGGAAAGCTGAGATTCAGTCTGAGAGTAGCCAAGGTATTTTTTTTTTCTCTTCTTGGCATTATGTTCTTTCTATGCCAGAAATTGAATATTCATTTTATGTTTATAGCTTCACTGCACAGCTCACCATGCTTCTATTCCTTTTTTTTTTCAGGGAAATCTATTGTTCGGGGAACCAAAATTAGTGATTATTTTGATGTAAGTCACATTTTCATCAGTTATTGACTGAAAGTGAAGGATAAAATAAAAATATGAATAAAATATGCAAATGTTTGTTTTTGTCTCTTTTTAAACTGGAACTGATAAGGAGAAAAGCAATTTCTTTGTTTAGAATGTAATGAATTAGTGTGCTCTGCTATAGACAAATGCAACATAAACCATAAAGAAAGGTTCTCTGTGAAGGGGACAATGTTAAAAAAAATAACTAAGTTCACTGCCTCCCTCTCTATCTCCTGTTCCCCTCTCCCTCCCCCTTTTCCTTCTCCCTCCTCATGTCTCTCTCTATTGCGTTAGATACAGGGTGGTAATGGGTCCAGTCCTGTTCGAGGCTTACCACCAGTCATTCGCTCCCCCCAGAACTCACATTCCCACTCTGCACCAGCGTCTAGTGTACGTTTTGCACATCTAACACATTCGTTCCGCTTGTGCACTTTTTTCTTGACCTTGTTTCTAATCATGTTATGTCTCTTCCACTGCTGTGGTTCAGGTCAGGCAGAACAGCTCATCACCCACAAGTCTGTCTTTTGGGGACCACATGATGCACCCTAAACAGTTAGCAGTAAAGAGCGTCCAGGTCAGACAATAAGCTTTTATTTGCTTCAGATGTCATTTTTAACTCCTTCGTTAGTGGCTTGTAAATAAACTGAGCACCTCTACCTCTAAAAAGAAGTATGTTAACTGTGTGTGGTTTCCCCTGCTCCCAGACTGATCTGACTGTGCTGAAGCTGGCTGCACTGGAGAGTAATAAGAACCTGGACCTGGAGAAGAAGGAAGGAAGGATAGACGACTTGTTACGGGTGAGGAAAGGACATTGAGGAGTAACATTGTTGTGTGTTTTCACAAACTGTCCTCTGAAATTGTGTTGTAGTAAGAAGCTTTACAGGTATCACTATGACACAAGGAAATGTTTTCTTCTTTTTATTTATTTTTTTCTCCGCCTACACAAAAGGCAAACTGTGATCTCAGGAGACAAATAGATGAACAACAGAAACTACTTGAAAAGTACAAGGAGCGCTTAAACAAGTGCATTACCATGAGCAAGAAACTCCTCATTGAAAAGGTGAGAAAATTGTGTTTTTCATTCCTTTTTTTTTTTTTAAGAGGATGCAATTTTGTGCTGAGAGTATAGTCTGTTGTCCAACCTGGGCATTTTAAATGATTTGCATGCGCGTTATCCTTGGATCAATAAAGACACTTCACAAAGTTCTAATTTCCTTTTCTCTTTCTGGATTCTCTGTCCAAAACATGGAATATGTAATTGTATATTTGTGTGGTATCAGAGCACCCAGGAGAAGCAAGCGTGCCGGGAGAAGAGCATGCAGGACCGGCTGCGTTTGGGACACTTCACGACTGTAAGACATGGGGCCTCCTTCACTGAGCAGTGGACAGACGGGTATGCCTTCCAGAACCTTGTCAAGTAAGTGTTTTTGTTTCCCCCCCCCCCATTTTTCCCTTTTTTGTCTTTCCAAAAAATGTCAAATAAAATATGCTTGTGCATTAAAATGAAGCAGCAGACAGGCACACTTTGTTTTTGCATTACGTACTTTCACATGTTGTTTGATGCTTATTTTGAATGTAATCTAGACAGATTGAGTTCAACAATAGTTGCTTGTGTCCGGCAGGCAACAGGAGTCTATAAACCAGCAGAGGGAGGACATAGAGAGACAAAGAAAGCTGTTAGCCAAGAGGAAACCCCCTTCAGCCAGTAACTCCCAAACCCCTAATGCCAACTCTGAGCCAAAACAACGTAAAAACAAAGCAGTCAATGGTGCTGAGAGCGACCCCTTCCTCAAACCAAGCCTTCCTCAGCTGTGAGTATCTACACTTGCCAGTGTAGTCATGTGTGCGTTATTTGATTAATACGTTTGTTTTGTCACAAGTTTGGATCACATAGAAGTATGTTTTTCATTTGTTACTGAATATATTTATCTTTTGTGAATAGAAAAAGTAACAATTTTATTTTTCTGTCCTTTTGTGTATACAGATTAACTTTAGCTGAGTATCACGAGCAGGAGGAAATCTTCAAGCTACGTCTTGGCCATCTCAAGAAGGTCAGTTGTTGTTGATGAAAGTGTCTTTAATATTTGTCTGCCTCTGTCTGGTCAACTAATAGTTGATTTCATGCTCTTCAACTAAATGGAGTATATTTCTTTGAGCTGTTTCTCCATGAGGTCAGTTCTGACTGTGTTCTATGCTAGTGAGTGAGTGATTGCATTTGTGGTTGTGCTATAGGAGGAGGCTGAGATCCAGGCTGAGCTGGAACGCTTGGAGAGAGTGCGGAACCTTCACATTCGTGAGCTGAAGAGAATAAACAACGAGGACAGCTCTCAGTGAGTACTGTCTCCATGGTGACACTGAGCCACCTTCCATTGCTGCGTTATTATTTATGATTTTCTGTACTGCCAGTTGTTGCGCTTTTTGTTTTGTGTGAGAATTTCTATAAGGACATATGCAGCCTTTTTGTAAGTTTTGAAATGTCAATGTAAAGTCTTTGGAAACATTGGGACATTTTTCAGATGTGGGGAATTAGTTTATACATTGATACTGGGAAAAACTCTATGGTCTACATTTATAGTACCTACATTTTAAAATTGATTTTAATTTACATTATCAAAGCCCTGAATCATGTAGAAGTTGCATTATTTTTCTTTTTTTTACCATGGCTCAAACACTGAAACATTTACGAGAGTTACATTAAACAGTTCCAGGGCTTAAATATAACTTGTTTTTCCACATTTGAAGCCATTTTAACATACAATATGCAAATACCTATGTCTGCCTTTCAGCAGCTGAATACGGTATCAATACTGCAAGTCACTAAAAGTCACCGGACTGTGAATGGGTTAATAGTTTATTGTGCTTCTCATTTTATGTAGTATGAGTTTGTGGACAAATGACTAAATCCCAAATGGATTTTAGACATATTATGCACTATTTGTAGTAGCCAGTATATTGATAAGCAAAGGGAACAAGGGCCCATTTAAGGGAATGCACTACATGTATTCTCATTACAGAGGTAATTCAGTAAACAAAAATTACTTAAAGGGGACATATACCTCTTTTTAAACAAGTTATAATAGGTCTATGGGCTATACATGTTAATGAAGTTCTTTGCACAAAATCACTCTTACATAAAGAGATCTCACCAACTCTATTCTTGACAGTTTCAGTCCCTTTTCAAAACGAGCCGTTTAAGGGCTGTCATTTTTATGCAAATAAGCTGTTGCTGGCCACGCCCCACCCATTCCATACTTATGCTGCGCGTTTACCACACGTGAAAATGGCAGAAAACAGCCCTATGTTTGACCCTGAGTTGGACCCAGAGCAAGATGAACACAACACTTTGAGTGACTTGCCTTTGCATGCAGCCATAGCGCTCAGTCTCTTATGCGTGCTCGTAAAACCGGCAGACAAAAATGGCGGATCTTCAACTAATCTAATGGGTGGGGGCTCAACAGATTAGGGGTAGTTCTATGCAAATTTCCTTATCCTGACGTCAGAATAAGGGAGTCGTCCAAACGGCTCATAGAAGCATATGACTCCTGACACCAAAATCTTTTAACTCACTCTCAGAAAATGGATGGATGTTTTTATAGGAACAGTAGAGACCCAAATGGAGATGCAAAAAGTGAGTTTTGCAGAATATGTCCCCTTTAAGTGAAGACTTTTGCATTGAACTATGCAATGTTGTAATTTTATTATATGAAAAAAGACAACTGTAACAGTCTCTTGTTGCATGTTATTCTGTAAGCTCAAAGAGTCTTTACTTTTGTAAACATGAGTTTAATTTGATTAAGGGTCCCTCAGTGTCAGTGTATTTCTTATGTTAGATTGTAAATGTAGATGTCTTTCTATTAATACAGTAATATTTAGTAATTCATGGAAATAAAACCTTATTGCTAATTATCATATTTTTACATTAGTAAGTACTATACAAAATGTACATGCTAAAGAGATTAACACTAATTTATAAAATGTAATAAAACAATACATTCAGTTGTCCAATTCTAACAGCCATACCAAACACGAATCATTTTGGCACCTTGTCACCTCATAATTAAGAGGTGGGTTTTTACTGGACACAGCTCTCTGTAATCTGTGCAGGATTATGATTAATTGATCGATAACTTGCATTTATCTGCTCTTTTTAGGTTTAAAGACCACCCAACTCTGAATGAGCGCTACTTGCTGTTACATCTGCTCGGAAGAGGGGGCTTCAGTGAAGTTTACAAGGTATAGTTATGCTTAAACCTACATGCCACATGTGCAATTGAGATGTGAACAAAACATTTCAGAGTTTCATTTTTGTGTTTTGTGGCATTTTTTTCAGGCTTTTGACCTAATTGAACAACGGTATGCAGCTGTGAAAATTCATCAACTCAACAAAAACTGGAGAGAAGAAAAGAAGGAGAACTATCACAAGTATGTTGAATGTTTTCTGTGATGTGCCATCTTAAATTGATCATGCCACCAAGTAGAGTGAATGGAAATGTGATTTCAGTCATAAAAACAATGAAAGAAACATTTTCCTCTCAAAAATAATTGGTTTACATTGGTTATGAACTACAGTTAGGTTCATATATATTTGGACACTGATATACATTTTATTTTGCTTGTTAACTCAAACATATTCAAATTATAGTGAATTAATGGATATCAATGCATGGATAATGGATGTAAGTGCAGACTCAGCTTTAATTTGATGGTATCCACTTCCAAATTGAATAAACGGTTTAGGAATTACATCCCTCTTTAACGTGGGCCACTGGTCTGGAGTTGATTCCAGACATGGCATTTGCATTTGGAAGATTTTACTGTGAACAACATGCGGTCAAAAGAGCTCTCCATGCAGGTGAAACAGACCATCCTTAGGCTGCGAAAACAGAAAAAACCCATCCGGGAAATAACCCTAACCCTAACTGGAATGCCTGGAATTCCACTGAAGACAAACGAGGTGGATGATCATTACCATGGTGAAAAAAAACCTCTTCACAACATGCAGCCAAGTGAAGAACACTCTCCAGGAGGTAGGCCTGTCAATATCCAAGTCTACCAGAAGACTTCATTAAAGCAAATACAGAGGGTTTACTGCAAGGTGCAAACCACTCTTAAGCCTCAAAATGAGAGAGGCTGCATTGGACTTTGCTAAAAAAATATAAATAAATAAAAATAAAAATCTTAAAGTTCTGGACCAACATTCTGTGGACGGATAAAAAACAGATCAACCTCTATCAGAAAGATGGCAAGAAAAAAGTATGGAGAAGACATGGAACAGCTCATGATCCAAAGCATACTACATTATCTGTAAAACATGGGGCCGGCAGTGTGATGGCTTGGACATGCATGGCTGCCAGTGGCACTGGGACACTGGTGTGTTTTGATGATGTGACGCAGGACAGAAACAGCCAGATTAATTCTGAGGTGTTCAGAGACATAGTGTCTGCTCAAATACAGCCAAGTTGATTGGACAGTTCAGATGGACCCAAAACATACGGCAAAAGCAACCCAAGAGTTTATTAAAGCAAAGAAGTGGAATGTTCTTGAATGGCCAAGTCAGTCACTGGACCCACAAACAGCAACTGAAAGCCATTGCAGTCAAGGCCTGGCAGAGCATTAAAAAGGAGGAAACCCACCGACTGCTGATGTCTATGGGTTCAAAACCAGGTATTAGAAATTAACATTTTATTTTTAGTTATATTAATTTGTCCAATTACATTTGAGCCCTTGAAATGAGGGGCTTATGTATTAACGTGACTGTAGTTCCTCCCCTTTTTATGCGATATTTTTGTTTAACCCATTGAAATAACGCTGAAAGTCTGCACTTCAACTGCACCTGAATCATTTCATTTATAATTCATTCAAGTTTTCAAAATTTCAAAATTAGGACAGTGTCTCTGTCCAAATATTTATGGACCTAACTGTATATCAGCATTTTACAATCCTGCCCTTAGTACAAGTGTACCAGCTGTTATACTTGAGGTGAGTTGTTAATATAAAAAAATGATAGACCAAATGAATTGAGAAGCATGCATGATATGATGTCCAGAGGCAAGTTGAATTGGCATTGGTCTGTGAGATGGGTCTGGTTTCTATAATGGCATTCATGCATTGATATGTGTAATAAAATGTTTCCAATTGGTATTCTTTTCTGTTCTGTAAATGTCTGGAAATCCAGTAAATTTCACCTGAGGCAGACTGACTGACTCTCTGTCTCTGTCTCTTTTTCCTTCTCTCAGACATGCCTGTAGAGAGTACAGAATACACAAGCAGCTGGATCATCCACGAATAGTCAAACTTTATGACTATTTCTCACTGGACACAGATACGTAAGTACCCATAGTCTTTACTTTGCTCCATATACATATACCACCATGCCAGCTGAGTTTAAGAATACATATTCCCCGCAGTGTTCTCCATAAGACTGTGGAGATGCTCTTATCCAACCCAGTGCTCCTGCATTAATTGTTTTCACCACCATATATATTGGTCATTTTGATGTAGAACATTTTTTGTGATGCTGATGTCAAATAACCTCTCAAACCAAACAGATTATTATATAATCACACATTTTTCATTTTTAATATTTTTGTATTTACAACTGTTGTCATAAGTCTATAATTTAACAAGTATATCTTCCACAAAACAGTGACTTTTTTTTTTTTGTGTGTTCTGATTTTTTGATTATGTAACCATGCACAGATGGGGGAAAAACAATATAAGGCTAACGTTTCACCTGTCCTTCCCACCTTCCCCACCTAATATCAAGCAAAATACTCAAGATAGCTCAGAGACATAATATTGTGTTCCACTTGGAAATATGTCATCGGACAGATTATTTCTGATTTATGTTCACTTTCAGAGTGCTTGTGGGTAATAAGTTGAAACAATGAATGGAAGCTAATTTAATTTGCATAACACTAACTGACCCCTTGTTGTCTAGTAGCATTAGAATTTTTGCCTGAAATGTTTCTTTGACACTATGATGCTTTTGGGCAAATGAGTCAAGTATTATCATCCATGTGAGTTTGCTTTATTGATTTTAATGAAAACCTTTGCTTGGGTTTTGTGCTGTTACATGCTTAGAAGACAGATGCATTCTCTAGAATGTGATTTTAATTTATTACGTTCATTCATTAAGTTTGTGTTTAATGTAATTATTCATTTGATTTTTTTTTTTTTCTGTAGTTTTTGTACAGTTTTGGAATACTGTGAAGGCAACGATTTAGACTTCTACTTGAAACAACACAAACTGATGTCGGAAAAAGAGGCTCGTTCAATTGTTATGCAGATTGTTAATGCACTAAGATACCTGAATGAGATCAAACCACCTATAATACACTACGACCTTAAACCAGGTATTGAGCATTTACGCACGCGCGGACATGCACATGTATTTTACTGAGAAAAACATACATTGTAAATCTTTTTTACCTGGTCTTGATTTAATGTGTCTACATATTTGTTTTAAGGAAATATATTGCTAGTGGATGGAACAGCATGTGGAGAAATCAAGATCACAGACTTTGGTCTGTCTAAAATCATGGATGACGACAATTACGGAGTAGATGGAATGGACTTGACATCTCAAGGAGCAGGCACTTACTGGTATATGGATTGCACTTGCGTACTCTTGTGTCCAACAGGTTGCAGACACCTGCTCATCAAACGTTTCCTCTCTAGGGTGTTGAGTTTTGCTGCAGTAACAGCATATTACTTTAGGAAGGCTTTACATTAGATAAAGATTTCCTAACCCTTTTTAAACACAGACTGAACCTCAATTTTGAAAGTCAAACTATTAAGACTGCTTTGCTGTTGTATGTTTTTCAGATGTTAATGAAGTTAGACAGCTTCATAGTCTCACTTGCTAACTTCTCCCTGCATAGTACACAGTGTAATAAACTTTAAATAAAAAGAAATAAGACTTTTAAAACTTTTATAATATTAATTGCAACAATAATAGAAATAAAAAGAAATAATATGAAGGTTGTAGATTTCAGCAGTTTGTCTACTCCCACTGACACTCTGTTGTATCTCTGCACTAGATGCTGGAACACTGCTGTGAGGTTTTGGTAACATTTAGCTGCATCGTTGTTATTTGAGAGGTCAGAAACTGATGATGGATGATTATTTCTGAATGTTTGTTTATTTGTGGTTTTGTTTTTAAGGTATTTACCTCCTGAGTGTTTTGTTGTGGGTAAGGAACCTCCAAAGATCTCAAACAAGGTGGATGTGTGGTCTGTGGGAGTCATCTTTTTCCAGTGCCTGTATGGAAGAAAGGTAAGAATTAAGAAAGTGGATATTCTGATTGATGTTTCAAATGCAATACTTGCTTTCCAGGAAACATAGTATTGTTTAGGGCTGCACAAAAGTGTTTTTAAGTCAGTGTTTTGGTTTTTGTTGACTGGTAGCAGGACTGCAAGAATCACTGCAGCACTTCGCTAAGCCCTATGCCATTAGACTTATACACAAAAGTACTCTTGCTTTGCAGCCGTGCCATGTGGCTTATTGGTGCTAGCTTCATTTTTCATTGTTCGGTGTTTCCTGCCAATTCTTTACATTCTTGATTTATTAACATTCTTCAGTGAAGTAATAAACAGATATTCAAAGTTTTGCACACTTGAACACTGTGACAGCCCACCAGAGTACCTACAACACACCACACATCTTGTAAGGCTGGGTTCTCTATGGATTTTTTTTTTTTAAGTTCAGATTTATTGTTTGTGTGTGTAAATAATAAATTGAGTCAATTATGTTTTTTTCACACTAACAATTCAGTAAATATAGATATCATTCTTCACCAAAATGATATGTTGGAGAGTCACGAGTTAAATTGTCAGAAAAAATGTGATTCCAATTGATTAGTCATGTTATAAACTTAAAATATTCAGGAATATGCAAGAAGTCTGCTAATGATGCGCTCACTTTATTGTATGATGCTAATGTGCTCCTTATTCATGGCTAACTCTGAGCTTCAAAACAATGAATTTTCTGTTTCAGCCATTTGGCCATAACCAGTCTCAGCAGGATATCCTGCAGGAGAACACTATTCTCAAAGCAACTGAGGTGCAGTTCCCTGTCAAACCTGTGGCAAGCAACGAGGCCAAGGTCAGTGAGTGTGTTGTTTGTAATGGTCATGGTGAAAACGCTGATCGTAAGAGAATATTTAGTAGCACAATGATTTTTGAAATTCTTTGTTTTCAAGTTGTACTACAAGGATGCCCTCTAGTGTTTAGAATCTAGAAATTAGTTGATCCTTTTTGCACTTTCACATCGTTATACAGCTTGCATGCTCTTAGAAATACACTGACTAACTATGAATAATTCAGTTATTAGAAGTAGAAGCAATTGCTGCTTTTGCCTATGTGCTGTTTACAGCAACCACTCCTGACAACTTCTGTTCAGCTATATCGGCTACTTCATAATGCCCTTGCCTGACGAGATCATTTGTGGTTGGCAGGCTTTTATCCGGCGTTGTCTGGCCTACAGAAAGGAAGACCGGTTTGATGTACATCAGTTGGGAAGTGACTCCTATCTGCTCCCCCACATGAGACGCTCGAGTTCCTCGGGCAACCTGGCCTCAAGCCCTGCCTCTTCCAGTCTCATCTCCTACTGAAAACCTGCACTGGGCTCCTGACTGACAGCATTGCTGGCCAATTCCTGCTCTCAGTATTGTAGGAGCTGGACAGAAACTGAGCAAGCAAGGGAAAAGAACACTTGACTCCTCAGGTTGTGGATATTGGGGATTAAGATGGTAAAAGCTTAAGTTTGTTTTTGGGCAGCATCAAGTGTGGAGTTTGTGACCAAGTGAAGAATGAGGCAAGAATTCACAGTGCGCTGCATAAATGATGTTGAAGTATAATGGCCTTTTGATGATTCTTTAGAGCACTGCAACTACGAAGTACCTTGAAATGTGACACTTTTTTTTTTTCTTCTTTTTTTCCGTTCTTTTTTTGTGACAGTTGCCTTGAAGGGATATGCGAACACCTGGCAACTCACTGTATGGACAAACTTACGAGGTTGCTGCCAGGTTGTCTTAAAAGGACTTGTCTGTCAGGTATTTGCTTAAAGGAACCTACATTCATAGTCACTGTAGGTATCTAAGGATATCACATCAGCTCTGCGGTAATGTTTTGGATATTGGAGGAAAGTGTTAGCTTTTTTTTTTTTTTTTTTTTTCTTTGTACAATTAGCATTGAGAATGTAATTATATGATACATTGTGACATGTAGTGTCACAGTAGGGCCAGGCAGCATACTAATGTCCAATGCACAAAATAACCAAATGTAGACAGTGTACAGAATCCTATGCAGGATAAAAAAAGAGAATCCCTTCTAGAGAGTAAATGTATATTTGCTGTACAGGACCTTAATTTCAGATATTAAATTTCAGCAGATTCATTCTGTACAAAAGTTTAACCTTTTTTCCCTCGTTCTTGTAAATTTGGTTTCCTGGAGTGTTTGCTGCTTTGATGTTGCTTTTTAAGAAAAAAAGGAAAACAGAAAAAAAGGTTGTATGAATTACTTTGGGTACAAATTGTACAGTTCTGTTAAAAGAATAAATGATGATTAAACAGCCAGGAATTTATATATTGCTTGAAATGATACACGGTTATCTTGCAAAATACACACTCTCACTTAAGCACTTCCTGATGCTTTTCAAGTCAGGAAGAAAGGGGCTCTGCCTCTATCATAGTTGGGTTAAAGTCTTGTATATCATCCCCTAAGAAGATACCGAAATCTGATTTCACCATTAACATCCCAAAATCTGGATCTTACTTTCAAATGTTCAAAATGCGAAGCTTTTGAACATTTGAAAAGCATCTAATTAGCATGCACTGAAAACCTGCACCGTTAACAAACATCAGATTTAATACAAATGTAAAAACATAATTGGAGAGTTAGTCTGCATCCTCTCAAGTTATTTAATACTTGCACTAAGTGACCAGTATAATAATTATATTTGGTCCTGTATTTTTCCTCGTGCTCCAACATGTCTTCTCACTTACTGTTCATGATGGCGATCAGGAATACAGTGTTCAGGTTGCAGTGCACAGTAGATGTTGGACAGTAGCCAGAAGGTATTCTGTCTCATGCTAATTGTTTAAAGACCTTTCTTGGAGGGACATTTACAACCAGTCTTTCAGCTTAACAGGAGACCTATTAGAAACTCTCATGCTGTGGGTAAAACAAATTGCATTTGAATCCCAATAGATCTTTCCATGGTAAGAGTACTTCTGTAGCAAGTCGGGCATTGCACGCAGAATCAATAACTGGACATGGCTGTGCATTACTGAGCTCTTTTATAATGAATCTTGTTATATGTAACTAATTTGATAGTCGTGACAATGAAAATTGTGAAATGATCTTAGTACAGGGGTCACAGATCATTTGCAATATATTTAAATAGGCTTTTTTTTTTTTTGACATTGTAGATTATTTGGCATGTGTGCACGGTCAGGCGGGGTCTGTGTGAGACAGACCATGGCACCAATCCAAGCTGCTCTCTCAATATCACCATCAGCATTTGATTAAAGGAGCTGTGCACAAAGCGGCCTGTCAGTATTTATCAGGAGCTTAATGCAGCAGGCAGTCCCAGGAGTGCGGAACACATCAGCACATCAGGCCTTCAGGGACTGAAGCTGGGACTGTAGATCAGCCTGCAGCTAGAGAACTGTGAGGGACACTTAGCAAGTAGAGAGTGTGGAGAAAAAGCTCTGGCCACATGAGGGCACTGGAGAGACAGCAGGGATAGAAAAATAAGGGAAGGACTGAGGATTCCGTTCATGTCAAAATGTGTCCATATACCCTTTTAATTAGTGGATTCAGCTGTTCACACACAGCTTATTTTAAATTGTATGATTTGTAGCTCCACGGTGGCACAGTGGGTAGTGCTGTGCCTCACACCACCAGAGTTGGGTGTTCGAATCTGGGTCCTGGCCGTGTGTGTGTGTGGAGTTTGCATGTTCTCCTTGTGGTGGTGTGGATTTCCTCTGGGGTTTCCAGTTTCTCCCACAGCCCAATGACAGCCGTGTCAGCGAATGGTGTGTGTGTGTCCTGCGGTGGGTTGGGAACCCGGCCCGGGTGAGTCCTTGCCCCGCACCCACTGGCCCCGGGATAGACTCCAGGTACCTGCGACCATAGTAAGGATTAAGCTGTTACAGATAACGAATGAGTGACACAAAGTCACCTTACCTTTCGGCCAGTGTATTTCATCTAGAGGGATATAAAGCTCTCTAGCAATGCTCTGTGGAACTGTGTTCTTTTAAGTGATCAAGCTCTGTCCAACATCTTCGGGATGAGCTGGATTGACATTTGTGGATTGAACAATCATCCAACATCAGTACCTGACCTCATTAATGTTTTTTGTGGCTAAATGCAGGCAGTTCCTCATAGCAATTTTCTAACGTAATATGAAGCATTCCCGGTAGAGTAGAGGCTGGGGACCAAGAGTATATGGGGACAAACTCTATTAATACACTTGTTAGAACACTGTGTTATGTTTCTGATAACTCTGATTGTGCAGGGTAAAATATAGAAATAGTTTTTAATACTGTAAATGTACAGCTAATATAACCATACTATTTTCGTTATCCACTTTGTCCTTATCTTTAGATTAACACTGTACATTTTTTGCCATGACAAATGTGGAGTTTCAGTTTCTGAATTAATAGCTGAAGTCGATTAATGATAAAGATGCTAGAAGAGATTTCGACAGTAAACATATGTATATGCAACCCAGAAGTCACAAAATGGCGCAAAATAGAAGACTATCTTGGTTGTTACATTGTAGTTATATTGACCGTACCATCTGGGTACAAATAGGCCATTTTTCTCTGTGAAAGTGATTGAAGTGTACCTGTAAACTATTATAGGGTAAAAACAAATGGACCTTAAGGACAATGCTGTGCCTTTGAGGTACATGTACACTGTTTGCAGATTTTCCTGGAGTGTGTGTGTGTGTGTGTGTGTGTGTGTGTGTGTGTGTGTGTGTGTGTGTGTGTGTGTGTGTGTGTGTGCATTGGTACCATGGTATCAGCCACAGTCTGCTGATGGAGGTTGCAAACCAGAAAGAGTGCTGCGGCGCAGACATTGCTAAAGGTCCAGAAGCATTAACATCCTGCAATGGAGAAGACTGACTCAGATCGGTAGGAGATTAGGGCGAGCCTTAAATCAGAAAATCAACTTGTAAGCTGATTCTTTTTTTCAAATGGAAAATGCAGACCTAGCACATAACATATTTACTGACTATCATGTTTAACAAGCTAGAGAATAGCTAATAGCTTGTCTCTCTTTACTGCAATAACATTATTCACTCTGGAAAGGCCTTGGACTAGATATTGGAATATTGCTTTGAGTTAACTGAACATTGCTTAACTGGTCAGGTACTGATGTTGAATGATTAGTTATGTATCAAAACGCCTCTCCAAAAAAAGGAAATGGATGGAGCTCCATCACTAAAGAGAAGATACTTCTTCTACTCCACCATCAATGAGCTTAATGTCCCTCTAACCAACACTTGGCAGTAGCCAAAGAGAGCTTATGCTCCTGTTTGGCTGTTCCAGAACATTCTATTCTAATAGCAATGCTTCCCTATTGGTTCATGTTAAAGTAGCCAAATTCAGTTTTTTCCACACTCAGGCCAAAATGTAACACAGATTTTCTAAATGTAGTTAAACACTTTTAAGTTCAGCAGGCTTTTGGTCATCTTCCCAAATTACCATAGCAACATCGTATAAGAATTTTGACAGTAACTGGACAGATTTAGCAAGATTCAACATGAAGAACATTAAAAAAAATTTTTACATACAGTACTGTGCAAAAGTCTTAGGCACCTGAGAATATTATGCTTGAAAGCTACTACTACTAGCTTTACTACTGGGCAATGGTGTTAAGTTAGTGTTAAAACACTAAGATTACAACAAATAACATTAATACAGTAAATGTTGCTTTTATGTATGGCAAAGTGTTTCTAGACCTCTTTCCTCACGGAAGCCCAGTTTTACCAAACTAGGTATTTGATTAGC
>JBBJLS010000002.1:14974204-14985606 GCA_037577275.1 Bryconaethiops microstoma | reverse complement strand
TGTGTGTGTGTGTGTGTGTGTGTGTGTGTGTGTGTGTGTGTGTGTGTGTGTGTGTGTGTGTGTGTGTGTGTGGACTGCCAAATACAGACTCAGACAGCAGGTATTTCTCAGTCTGCTGCCCATCGTGTGTGTGTGGAGAGAGAGAGAGATGGCAGGAATAAGCTTTCTTTTTTCTTTTTTTTACTCCCAAAGTCTGGCCTAGGTTTAATAATGCTTGTAATTGAAATTGATGCTGAATTTGAGGCTCTGCTAAGGCTGTGTAGCTAAAGTGAATTAAGTGTGATTTCTTTTGGCTGTGTGTCAGAGAGCTTTATAAAGCACTAACTGAACATACTCAGTCATTTTAAACAGAACTCTCCAAGGTACTACAAAGCCTGAATGAATAAATGCCTACAATGAAGCTTTATCATAAAACAGAACAAAGGCACACATCATGGGTCTGCATAGTTCCAGCTCCACAATTACAAATATCTATAAGCCATTAATTTCAGAAACAGTGTTATCATTGCTTTTTAATGTCTGAGTAATCCTGCAATGCTATTACCCAGAATATTGCCTTCTATATAAAGGCAGACAGAACAGTCTGGCTCAGTCACGTCTGTGTGGTCAGTGGACTTTGTCTGCCTCAGCACAGTGTAATAGTGGTATTAAAAGGTGGAACAGATTTCTCTGTTCACGTTGCCTCTCTTTGTTTTCATTATCTTTCAATTACCTCCCAAGGCCGGAGACACCTGCCTCCCAATTAACTCTATAATTATACATCAATTTAATTAAGCTCCAACAATGTTATCACCCCTAATGCTTTACATCTTACCTATAACTGGCCACTCACTTAGTGGACAAAAATCTGTTTAGAAAGCGTTCATGTATACAGAAATCCTGTGTAGGTTTTAAGTATATATATGCAACTTAAACAGTTTATTTGTTCCCACCTTAACAGCTAAAGGGGGCATAAAAATTATTTGAACACTGACTCAGCTTCACAAATGCACGGTGTAACTCATTTTTGAAAAGAGATCAGATGTGTAACATAGAAGCTGGTATCTCAGTGTGCTTTCAATCCGATCTGTGCTTTAATAAAGCACAGACTTTGCAATATGCTAAAATTATAATCCAGAAAATGTAATCTACATTTGATATATACATAACTACATTAAATTAATAGGCATGGTTGAAACTTTGCTAATGCACCCGCACACATGCTTTCACCCCCTGTATTAAAAATAAAATGCATTCAGCCAGGGACGGGCCTGAAATTGGCTTCCCATAAGCTCGTACAACGAGTCAGAAAGAGAGCAAGGTCTGATGACTTTTATGATAAATATCTTTAAAAGAGTGAATAATGAATGCAGCTTCGTCTCACTGAGGAGGCTGAGAAAGCTAGGCGCTGCGATGATCGCCCTGTAAAACTCCCTCTCTGGGCTATTAATTTGAGAAATGGGGGATGACAGTGGAGATGGAGGCGGGCGAGGCTGGATTTGAGAAAAGATCTGAGGCATTTAGAACAGGAAATAGTCTCCATTGTCTGTCTTGGGGTGGAATGAAAACTACTGTCATTCAAGGTACTGGGATGCAGAGAAGTGGTTTGATAACAGCTGCCTCAAATTGGCTTTTTTTTTTTTTTTTAGATTAGTGCATTTCGTGTTTTGATCGAGACTGATTCAGTTCAATTTGTGCGTACTAAAGGCCACAGCTGCATTCGGCCATTACATCACTTCATGGCTGGCCTCACACATAATCTGCATCAAATGTGCTATAACGTAGAAAATCTATGAGCCGCGTCGGCTAATGATTGATGCTGAAATGTCTATGGCCCTTTGTCTACTCAAATGAGTGATTTCCATTCAGGTGCTGTTTGATTTCCGTACTTCATGGTTGACAAAGTCCATAATGGGGCTGTGACCTCATGAGACCCCTGTGCTCCTCTCTAGTGAAAATGTAAATACAGTAATAATGTCTAATACATGACATCAGTAACTTACAGTAAGTGCACACTGTTAAAAAAGATGTCAGAAATGCTTATTAGTAGTAGTAGTTTGACATCACAGTAGCTACATAACTGGATACGCAATAGAATCTCATTAAGATAACCTAGTGTTATCACTCATACACTGGTGAACTTCAGAGAAAAGAAGTAATGTTCCAAATTAATTTAAAGCGTAAAGCAGAAGTCAAGAGGGAATAAGCCAGGCCTGGATGAAGGTCCTTATCTCATTATTCAGTAATGCCAATAAAAGAGGCGAGACTGGTAGACTGAAAGCTGAGTGTTTTATTCGCAGCATTTATATGACAGCAATCTTGCACAAGATCACTTGGTGTGACTGTAGATTAAAGTGTCTTATCTCACAGAGCATTTTCTGATATGGGACTGTATTTAACCATCTTTTTGTCACCAAAAAGGCTGTAAATAAAAAGGCTGTCTTATACTAAACAGCCCAAGCAGGTCTGAACACACACTTTTATTGGGAAATGTCAGCATATTGATTGCCCCCTTCAAGAAACAAAGCCTTCAGGTCTGGTCTACACAGACTACACCTCAGAACCAGCATTACAATGTCCAAACACGCTAATGTCCAAATAGGCTTCATCTGTGGCTTGGAAAGCAGTCCTTAGTTTACTAAAATGTTCATAAAAATCCTCTCCAAGTATTATTAAAATACACAATACTAGTGTCTATAAGATAAACATCTGTTGTGCTTGTCTTGCCAAGTACCAGCAATACCAGCTAGAACTCAGCCACCTCTTTTCAACGGCCTTCTTTAGATGACTAAACTAGAAGATTACGTATAACATTCATTGGGTATATATTTTAATAGTGACAATCACAACTACACCATACTGATTGCACTACAGTTATATTGAATGTGCTCATTGATATCTTGACATTACACATTGATCACTTAATCTAAGCCATTGTATAGTACAGATTAAAGTGACAGATAAATAAACACCACTTCTTTCCATGTCTTTGGTCAATGAATACACTGAAATCTCTGAAACATTAGTTAAACCACTCTGATCATAATATCCTCTCAAAATACAAATAAAGATCCCTTACAAATGAGGAAAAGATATCTTTCACACAATCTCTTTGTATAAATAAAATCTTAATAAATATCTCTATTTAACTGGTAATCACATTAAACATCTCTTACTGTAAAACTATGTAATATGTTTGTCACAAAGGCCATATAACAATATACACAATCTACATAAAGGACTTCAGTTCTAAAAACACAGCAATTGAATACAGTTCCTGGTATGATCATGATAAATGCATTGATCCCCATTCATTTATGCCACAGGAGAACAGCTAAGATATGCAACTGACTTTGTAATCACATTGACAACACTAAGAACCAACAGTTATTTGACTTGGATGAATTACATATTACTCTTAAAGAATATATTATAGCAGATACCTCCGGAGTCTAATGTACTGTTGTCATATCTACTGAAATGTTTACTTGTACAAGTGAAAGATTTAGTACATAATCTTACACAAAACTCAAGCTCTCACCGAGCAACTCTTTCATTAACACCTCCGCCATGGCACATCCTTATATCTTAAATTGATTCTTCTGTATTTTTCAACCTAATCTACATCTGCTGCATCTGTAACATACATTGAGCTATAAACTACATTATATTACTTTCTGTCCAAAATTATTGTCTTTGCTAATCAGCCATATGGTACAGACGCAGTATGATGGACATTAGGTTGAAAAATGGCAAAATCCAATTTGAATCAACCATTCTTATGCCATTCTTACTTCCCCAGTGGACATTATTTTGATGCTGTAGTTGGTCAGCACTGTCAGTTCTGATGTCACAAAAAGTGTTTTACAATAGTGGTCATAAAGAAGGCCATGCGTCACTTGAGTCCATGGTGGACCAGCAGGATAATTGGAATGGGCTGCCAGAACGTTCTCTTACAGTGTGTCGAATTGTTTGAGATTCGAATCTTTATAAATCCTGGCCCAGTCTTTCAATCTCATCGATCAGGAAGTCAATGTCTGACCTGGTGGCAGCTGGGTTTGAAATTACCATCCTGAAGAAGTTCACCTTGTCACCTTGAGGTTGGTAGCCCACCATTGTTGTCCCACACTCCATCATCATTGCCTTAATTTTGGGGGCCACCTGGTAGTGGGGGGAGAAATCATTCCACGGCACTCACAAAACACTAGAGAGGCATTTACTCACAGGGTTTTGTCTGTTTAAAACCATGCAGTTTTTTCCATGTTCATGCCATGAGCTTGTATCGAAAAACATCCCAAATAATCCAGAACTAAATGGTTACTTTGCCGTAATGGCAGTCAGCTGAAGCCGACAGTACTTTACCTTATGAAGCCTCTGTCGTTTCTCCTCTCCATCTGGCATGCCACGCAGGCTTGGCGGAATGTACCAGAAGCACACATTAGTATGCTGAGGCTAAAAAAGAGAAACCAAACAGAACAAACAATAAATAAACACACTGTTCTGAACGCTCAGTGGCTGTTTTATCATTTTATCTGAATCTGTTTAAATGGTAATGGTGTTGATAACACTGAAATTTTTTCAAACCTGTCCCTGGAAAACCATCTCATAGCCTTCTCTGTTCTTGATCTTATTATAGAGATACTCTGAAAGCTCCAGACAACGGTCTATATGCTTCTCAAATCCAATGGTACCCTATAGAAGACATATATATCAAGAGCCATCAAAAACATACAAATATATTTATTCTCGAACAGTTTTTGATATTCACTAAATATGAATATAATATATATATGAATATGAATATAAAAATCCTCAGCAGAGGTTTCATTCATTACTTCACTTATTTCATTCATCTATTCACTCATCATTCATTCATTCATTAATAACTAATTTATTGATGTGTTCATTACTTTACAGTTTACAGTACCTTTGCTTTCCACATGAGCCAGAATTTGAAGATATCCACATGTCGGCCACACTGTATGGCCTTGTCTCCAGTATCATAGGTGACATCATATTGTTTATCAGGCTGGAAAAGGTAGCCAGCACACATGGAATTGCAGCCCTGCAGCAGCCCCTGCACGCACAGATACACACACACACAATGAAACCAGCGGAGTGCCAGATTCCCACATAATGACATGTCAAGGCAGTGAGCGAGAGAGCGAGAGACAGACAGACAGACAGAGGGAGAGAGAGAGTGAGAGAGACAGACAGAAAGAAAGAGAGAGAGCAAGAGAGACAGACAGACAGACAGAAAGAGAGAGCAAGAGAGAGAGAGAAAGAGAGAGAAGCCAGAGAGCAAAATCATTAATGATACACTTCAGTGAGCACAAACCCTCTCTCCGCCTCTTCGTTTCTTCTGCCCTTTCTGTTCGTCTCTCACTTTCACTTTGCTACCCAGTCTCTTTCTTATACTATTTCTTGTACCATCTATAAAATGTGCCCCGCCTTTCTTTCTCCCCTGCTCTCTTCATTCTCTTTGTCTCACCTTCTCCCTGACCAGAATGGCAGAGCACTGTAGTGGAACGCCCATCATCTTGTGAGGATTCCATGTGACAGAGTTTGCCCTACAGAAATAACACAGTGGAATGAGAGCGGGCTTAAAAATATATGTGAGAGTTTGTGTGTGTGTGTGTGTGTGTGTGTGCGCGCGCGCGCGTGTGTGTGTGTGTGTGTGTGTTGTCTATAAAAGTAAAATGTACCTCTCTACACCATTCAGCTTGTGTCTGTGTTTTCTGGACATTAATAGTCCTCCTCCCCATGCTCCCTGCAAACAAACACAGCCAAATCTTTGCAACACAGTCTGAGCACAAAGAAACAGCAGAAACATTTTAACAACCTTATCACTACCACTTACAATCATCAGTGAACACTTACGTCCACATGGAGCCACATGTTGTATTTCTCACAGATGTCCGCAATCTCATTGATGGGGTCGAAAGCTCCGTAAACAGTGGAGCCAGCAGTGGCATTCACGAACAGTGGCACACACCCCTGAAAAAAGAAGAGGGACAAATGAACCATCACTTTGGATTACATCCAATGACTAAAGAAGATAAAGGCAATAGAGCCAGGAATACTATTTTTGAATGAAAGCCTGAAGTCACTGAGGCTTTACATATAGAGAGCAGATAATATATTCCTGATTGTGGTAGTCTGGTGGTCTGGTGGTCTTATTATATGATCATGCATGTGACAGTTTGGTCCTTTATTATTTTCCTTTTTAACATGTTATTATAGTTATAGTTGTTATAGTTATTAGTTATAAACTGAGCATGCAATATCTGGATATAGTTTTTTACAGTATAGTTTGTTATTTATAACCCAGAGTAAAAGGCCTTGCGTTTGGAATCTTTTCTAAGCAAAGACTCACCCTCTTTTTGGCATCAATGACCTTGGCCTCCAGATCAGCAGGAATGACTCTACCTCTGATAAAGAAGACGGACATGTAACACAGACGCCGTCACACATACACACACACACACACACACACGCACACATACATGCACATACACACACTAGGCACTTACAGTAAACAGAGAACTGCCTTACCTCTCATCTGTACTCAGCAGAATCAGATTTTCTGTCCCGAAGCCAAGAACAGCACTGGCTTTCTTTATGGAGTAGTGACTCTTTGGAAGATTAAACACATATGTAGAAAATGTTTTTCGTGTTAATGCAGGTATGAAAAATACATATAAAATATGAAAATCAGCAGGGTTAATGGTATGGATCAACTGAAAATGTTGTAGTATAACCATTGATCAAAAATGTCTGAAAATATGCCAAGACAAAATAACATTTATCCACTATAAAAGAAGCCTTCATCTAGATTCTCAGTGAAACAAAGAACACTTACATGCTCAGACGTGAACAGCACGAGTCTGGGGGCTGCAGTCATACCTTTAGTCTTCACCTCAGGATAGTGTTTATACCGAGCTACCATCACACTGTACATGTTGGAGATTGCTCCACCTGTCAGTGAAAGGACCAGTAGAATTGGCAACTTTAGCACCATGTTATAATTTTTGATGTTGAAGAATAACATGAAGCCAAGTATTGATATGTGTTCACATATCATTATTAGAATAAAGAATAATTTTAGAATAATTTTACAGGAGAAAGCAAGAACTTTCTTAACATTCAGTGTAAGTTAATGCAACAAAATGTAATTTTTCAACATTCTGGATCACTTATGTTCCAACAGCAACAATATTTACTGCATGCAAATTGTACCCATATAGTAACTGATGAATATATGACTTACAGTTAAACTAAGAGTCATTTTGGCCTTTATCTGTCCACATAAACATTCTTTTTATTAGAATTTGAGCTCACCTGGAGAGAATATGCCATCTCCTTCTCCATTAGGCCAGCCAACAATTTCCCTCATCTTCTTCAGGGTCAGCTGTTCCATCAACACAAACACTGGAGCAATTTCATATGTGAACCTTTTGAAACACAAGACATACACATTCCCGAAGTCACAGCATGTACAATAAACAAACCAAACATTTGAATTATCATCGTCCAAATATAATAGCTTTGTCTTACAGTAATTAATCATATAAACATATTATGACACAGTGGTCCCAGTGGATGCATCTTTGGCAGAATAGCAATGATCAATTACTGACAGAAACAATTAGGATCAATCATAGACCCATTAGTGAATGCAAATGTCAAGTACTTGTTTGGGGTTGGCTTAATAAAATAAATAGTCATGTGGAAAAGGGACATTAGAGACATCGTAAGTCAGTGCAGCCTCGGGTCATTCACTCACCTGTATACATGCTTTCATTTTGAGCCAGTACCCAGGCCTGACCTGACATTCACCTACTTTTACAGCAGAATTAATTCTCTTATTTAACCCACAAGTCTTTATAGACGTTAACTTTTACTAAGTATGGTTGTCTGACCACTGAGAGAAAAAGAGGTCGGTCATTGTACCATGACAGTAAATAGTGAAATAAATCTGCAGCATATCTTTTACTGACCTTTAAATTGTTAGGCCGCATGCCGTAAAAATACATAATGGAATCACTGACCTCCAGAGGTCAACCCAAACCTGTGTGTTCAGTCTTTTTTTTCTCTGATGTTTTCTGAAGTTAGTATCATAGATTAATTGTGATGAATCATGGTGAAGGACACCAGCATCCATTCAGCAAGGCAACTTGTCTTTCTTGCAGTGAAAAGTCTGTAGTGCAGTACAAACTAATGAGGACAGAGGTGAAACCATTCTTTTATACAATAGTTTCTGCTTTATGGGAAAAGGCTTACTGTGGTGTGTTTCTATAATCTCAAAGAACAGTCATCTGATCAGCATAATGACTGACTGTAATGTGAAGGCTGTGAAAAAATGTTAATGTGTATGTCTATGTGTGTGGGGGAGTGTACCATAAAGGAGATATAGAAGCACACTGTGTAATTCTGAAGCCATATGTGAGAACATAAGGATGTAAATTAGCCTTGACCAATGAGGCAAAACCTTGCATGCTGGATCATCTTGCCTCTGCAGGCTGTGTATCAAACCTCTGTGCCGTTTCACAGACTAATTTAAAGATATCTTGCTTTTTATTTGTTACTACAACAAAGGTGCCACTTTGCCACAGGTTGATCATAATTTGATCATAACCGAGATTACTCCTGGAGATCTAAATAAAAAATGAAATGTTGTGAAAATGGTAATCATGATAACAAGCAGAGCTACTTCCAGAGAAAGTGACAAATATATATTTAAAGCTATTGTGTGTGTGTTTCTTGTAGATAATGTTTCAATTACACCTTGTGCACTCCGTCAGTATGACAAATACACCTGCAGGGAATAATAGAAAGTTAGAACTCACATATTAGTGTTCGCAGTTGAGGTGAGCCACTCGCCAGCCAAGCCAATGATGTCAAGTCCCGTTGAAAGCTGGTTAAAAAATCTGGGGTGACCTGAAAAGAAAATATGATTTCAAAATATTTTAAAACGTAGATTTACTCGCTCTAAATATACTAGCACAGTAACCCATAAACTAATTGGTGGGGCATATTTATGGTACCTTTAAAACCCTTAGATATTATGTTGCCTTTAGAAGCAGTCTAGATGTTCCTCACAACTACATATATGTCCAAAAATATCCAGAGAACAAAGAACTTCTAATTAGTGAATTCAGCTACCTTAAAGTGCATTCAGTGCAGAAACAGCCTTTTAATTGCACAAACTTAGCTTGTATGATCAGAAAAAAAGAAATTTGTTGCAAATAGAATGCACACAAACCTAAGGTCTAACTAATCCTCTTGTACTCACTACTGCTCTTGTGGGTGAATGCAATCAAATCCCCACAGCAATGTTCTAACAAAGCGTTCCTAGCAAAGCGGGGGAACCCCAATTACTCTTGGTTTAAAAAAACACTGTAGTCACTGGATAGTAATTAATATGGTTAGTAGCTAGTCTATTAAGTCTATAAGTCTATTACAGATTGATCAAAGACCAGGCACTATAAACCTGAATCTACCCACTGAAATATCAATCATGCTATATCTCTCACCTGTTCTGACACCATATTTAAGTGTGTCTCTACAGTCCACCAGAATCTGTTCCAGGCTCTCCGGCTGGTCCGAAAGCTCCAAATTGAAGCCCTCTATTCCCTCCAACAGCTGGTGTGGATGGTGGAAGTCCAGCACTTTGGTGGATCTGTCAAATGTCTTCCGCACATAGTTAGTGAGGATTTCCACCACCTCCAACAAGAACTGGATAGTAGGTTCCTCACCGTTCTTGGCGGGCAGTAAATCTTAAATGAAGATTCATTAAACAAGTCAAACAAGTGACATCATGCACAATAATAGTGAGTTAGAGATTTAACAAAGTTTTTAATGGTATACAATATATTTGGATGCTTACTATTGAACTCCAAATATAAAAATATTGATGTTTTCAATGGGATGAATGGAAATGGTGAAATGAACAAGGAGAGCTAGTCAGTATATTACATTAAATATAGTGCTGATCATGAGGTGAAAATAAATAAATCCATTCAAATTCCAGACCTTTGAGCAAATTACTATTTAAGTCAGTGTGTAATTTACAGTAAACATGTCATATGGATAAATATGGAACCAGAACATTCACAACTAGTGTAAACCCGACAAAGATAATACAGTTTAATGAACAGTTCAACAAAGCAGTCATTCACACAGTTACTACTTTAGCCCGTTGAACAGCTATGTAATTGAACTGATGAGGCAGACATATACTAACCAGTCATAACATTAAAGCCACCTGCCTAATATTGCATAGGTCCCAATCATGCTGTCAAAATAGCACTGACCCATCAAGGCAAAGCATCCACAAAAGTTCTGAAGGTATGCTGTGGTATCTGGCACCAAGACGTTGGCAGCAGATCCTTTAAGCTGTGAGGTGGGACCTCCATGAATCAGACTAGTTTGTCAAGCATGTCTCACAGATGCAAGATCCGACTAAGATCTGGGGAATTTGGAGGTTAATTCAACCTCCAACTGTCATGTTGCTTAAACCAGTCCTGAACAATTATTGCAGTGTGGCCAGACACATAATCCTCCTAAAAAATGTCCACTGAATTAGAGGAATATTGAAGGGATGTATTTGGTCCACAACAGTGTTTAGTTAGGTGGTACGTGTCAAAGTAACATCCACATGCCAGGGTCTGAGGTATGATAGCAGAACATCAGAGCACCACACATCAGACCAGGCCATCTTCTTCTACTGCGCTATGGTCCAGTTCTGATGTTGACGCCACATTGTAGGTGCTTGCAGCCGTGGCCGGCACAGGCACTCTGACTGATCTGCAGCTGTTCAGTCCCATACACACAAAGTTTTGATGCACTATGTGTTCTGACACCTTTGTATCATAGCCAGCATTAACAGCAATTGCTTCTACAGAAGCCTTCACTCCCCACTCGCATCAATGAGCCTTGGGACCCTGTTGCTGATTCACTGGATGTTCTTCCTTTGCCCACTTTTGGTTGGTACTAATCAATGCATATCGAAAACACCTTACAAGACACTCTGACCCAGTCATCCAGTCATGACAGTTTCACTCTTATCAAAGTCACTCAGACCTTTATGCTTGCCCACTTTTCCAGCTTCCAACACTTTAAGAATGGACTGTTCACTTACCGCTTATCACACTCACTGACTGGTGCCTCACTTGTTACTCACTTCTCCTGTCAGTGTTTTTAATGTTGTGGCTGATCTGTGTATAATTTACCATTTGAACAATTTGAAATCTAAATATCTTAAAATGAATTTTACATTTTTTTAAAGATTTTTTTATTTCAATCAATTATTTTATATTGCAACAACTATATATTTTTTGTAGTATTAGTATAAGATACACACACACACACACACATTTATATGTATATTTTTTGTAGTAGTAGTAGTAGTATAATATATA
>JBBJLS010000002.1:14954812-14971855 GCA_037577275.1 Bryconaethiops microstoma | reverse complement strand
TGTAGAAATGATAAAAAAATGCACGCATACAGTTTGTCTTACAATCTGACGGCGAATGTATCTGCGTGCATATATAAATATTTGTAAATATTTGTTATACACACACACACACTCACACTCACCGCATATCTTCATCCCAAGCTTTCTCGTACACCCATGAGCAACTCCACTCCAGTCATAGCCTTTAAAACAAAAAAAGACAAAACCAACTAAATAAACACACCAACCTCTTTCTTTTTCTCTTTGCATTCAGTCCAGTCTGACAAAGACCGGGGTTCTTTTATTCCGGCCAATTTGCAATTAAACGAGACAGTACATGTTAGGAAGTTGGAGGTGAATGCAAGAGCAGGTGAAACCCCCTCCCCCGACACACACACATTTTACCTCCCCACCCCCGTTTTCCAGCAGCATTATCTCTGTGGGCCAGGTCTCACACTCATGCGGCCTCTCCTACAAATCGCCCTCATTTCACTAAAATACCAGAAGAGTTTGGTTCAGCTCCATTTAAGTGATGTGTTCAGCGCTTACCGAGGAACCTGATTAAAAACGATGTGTTAAAAGGGAAACATGCGCAGTATTCTAGGATTTAACAATACGCAATACATTAAGGAATGTAATATTGGATATTTTTTCCAAATCATAAAAAACAGTACTCAGGTTGGTTTACATGTGAAGGTTTGCTTTATGAAGGTGTATTTTATTTTGGAATGGAAATTATTTTTCCATTTAGAAAAATTTGCTTTAAAACAATTTGTCAAAAGGTCGAAAACGCGATTTTGCGCACAAAGACGCGTTTTGGAACAAAAGGCAGAGCAGCTGCAGGAATAAGAAAATCTGTAATGAAATGAAAGCAGGGCTTTCTGGAGAGCAGTTAAATGTCTGTGATGGACTGGAGGCGCAGTTCAGGGCATTTTGAGAGGAGAAGTCTGCCTGCACCCTTCTCTGGGGCTGAAAAGCTATTAAACCCCCACAGTCTCAGAGCAGCACGCCGGAGCCAAAAGGCAGCCATTAGGACCTGTTTAATATCTCTACAATTAGAGCTCCTCTTCACTTCATTACACAGCACTGCAGACACACGCCCTTTTCTTTTCACCAATGGGGGGGGATTTTACAGACTAATGTGCGATGACTTATAGTGGTATATTTTAATATAATTGAGACAATAATAATAATAATAATAATAATAATTATTATTATTATTATTATTATTATTATTATTATTATTTAAAAAATAAAAATAATAATACATACTTACAAAAGCATCATTACAGTATTTTAAAAATAATAATAGCGTTAAACGACATCCTGTAGTATTGATAGTAATAAATACATGCTTGAAGACGTGGGTAATTATTTGTGTGGATCAGTCAGGTCTCTGGGTAAAGTGTAGCTAAAGCGTGTCATTTTGGAATCGATAGAGATGGATGGGTGGTACTGAGGCCGTGTGTCTTCTTTAATTGTCCACCGGTCCGTGTGGTGAAAGGCGAGCGCGCGGTGACTGGCTGGTGGTCTCCAGCGCGCGCACTGCAGCGGTGATTTGTTGGAGAGGCGAGGCGAAGCGATGAGCGCCGTTTACACCCCCCTCCACCCGCCATTTACCCCACCGATCAACCGCTCCCCACACTGCCCCCCTCCCCCCCACCCCTTCCCTCTCCCACTCCCAACCCCCTCCTCTACCCAGCAGGCAAGATTAACGACGTTGGCCACAAAGCAAATAGCCGGAGTGAAATAGCGTTTTATCTGTGATGGACCTACTTGAGGAAGGTGGTCGTAAATTAGCCGCGTTGGGGTCCGGCTCGCCGGCGGAGGAGGAAGGTGCCCACGCCGCCATCAGTCTGAAGACACAGTGCGGGGGTCCCTCGTGCGAGGTGCGCTGTCACTTCAGCACGATAACACAGCTCTTATTTTAACCAGCGCAACGAAAAGTCACATTCGCCTTCAAGAGGGAGAGAAAGTTCAGCCTCGATATTTATAGCCACTCTGAATTCAGCACACACAAACGAACAGAAACCAAATCATAAAGAGATCAGCACTAATAATGATGGGTGTACTCGTTTAGTTTGTCAATGAGCCCCAAATCTGTTTTTGCCACCGTTTGACCCAAATTTATGACAAACTGTTTTTTTCTATTTATACATTAAAAAACGATATAATACAAAAGTGCTACATGATTTTCGTCCTATACACCATCAAGTACCGAGAACACATGTGATGGCATGTGAAAGTTTATTTTACAAATGAGAAACGATAGAGAGAAATGCGTAAAGGCCGTTTTGCCACAGCTTAGTGGCGCAGCACGTCTTCATGAATCACCCCAAATATGACTGATACAATCCATCACGCGCAGCTTATCAGCAATAATTAAAAAAAACTGCTCTTAACAGTTCTCAGCTTTGATGGTATTAAAAGCGGCTGGAGAAAATTACCAGCACAGAAAGAACGGAAAATAGCGTTTAACAGGTGATACAGTCTAATCAATTCTTGAGACTGAGTTATCAAATAAAAGCACATCACTAGCATTAAAAGCGCTTTTTCTGCTTGTCACAAATCTAATATTGTTTTAAGGCACCTGTTAGAGCAGAGCTTAAACTGGCATTTGGCATAGCAGGAGTACAATCAAAATTACCTTGCAGATGAGATGAGATCCGACAGCAAAACTGTCCAAAGAAATTGCAAGGCAGCCCCAAAAATCTCTCTCTCTCCACTCCAAAAGCAAAGAAGGCGCAACGCACAGGCGGACTAAATCCCATCCACGGTGACCTCTGGCGAGTCTCTGTCTGATTTGCTGATGTTCAGAGCGCGGATCGAGCGCTTATTCGCTGGCTGGTCACGGCGCCGTGTGCTCCTGTGGTGCCCAAACGACAGAGTGGCTTTGTTCGCTGGGAGCTCATCTCACGGCAGCGTGTCCCGGAGCGCAGACACACTTTTTTTTTGTTGCGGACGCGCCCGCAGCACTTGGCATCTCGAATGAGAATCCGAGTTACGAACAAAGACTTGGGAAGTTTGACCCAATAGCAACACATTACGCTCGAGCACTTTGCGTGAGGAGGGGGAAGAGGAAGGGATGGGGAACAATTCTGACCTTAATAATACCAAGGACAACAGTGCCAATAAGCCAACTAAAGACGATCAATAGTCTATTACCACTGACATTTCTGGTTTAACGAATCACAGCAATTGTTTACTGGTTTAACGAATCACAGCAATTGTTTATGGGCTAATCATGTCCAGACGTTCCAGACTGCATAATTTACCTGAATGGAATGACGTACAGCGATGTGAAATAGTCTTTTATAGCATTCTAACCTATTTTACACTATAACCAGAGAAGTGAATGCTTTAGAAGAAAAATCCACACGATGGCAGCAAGCAGTCAGGTTAATAAGCTCCTTGCTTTGTATTCGTTCCTTTGGTAAAAGCGCGTTAAAGAACTGTCAATGCCTGCTTTCACCTCTGAAAGATGACGTTCTCAATACTAACGTTTTCTTCAAACTGTCGAATGGACTGGACTGGTTGGAGGACTGGGCAGGAATAACAATAAATGACACAGTAGTCAGCTCGTCTATAGTATGGGTGTGCATGCTATAGTATGGGTTAAATGCTGTGCAGCCACATATATCTTTAGTTATCCGTGGAGGGGCAGTTCAGCACCTGGACAGCTCCTTCAGACACTCGTCAAAAAATGATCCCCCTCTAGAACTCTTCAGGTGCTCAGGGCCAAGATCTCTGACTGTGAACTTCCTGTCCTCTACTTCACCTGCAAACACCAATAGTCACACGACAGCTCATTCTCTATGACTAGACTTAAAGTTAAAGAACCACTACATCAGCGTCTTATTTAATGTGCATTCATTTCAGTACATACATGCTGATAAAAGCCTGTTTTCGTAAACATTAGCTATCAGTCTAAAACTGTCTGGCTCCTGGCAGGGAAGAAAATATTTCATTCAAACGTCTCGAAAATATGTGACAGCACCTTTGAGTGTATGGGACAAGCTGAGACGCCCAGACGCCCTGTTCGCTGTAGGCGTCACGCTTGCGTGGAGAGCCTTTGTCTTTAAAGGAGAGCACAAATTAAAAATGAGATATTTTAAACCCACAAGATCCAAAGCTCACCGCTAGATGGCGGTGCAATATAGCAGCCTGTTGGCGGTCATTTTTAAGTCACACAGGTAAGCTGGGCAACAGCTGACATTGTCACACGTTACATATGACATTGAATATAATGTAGAACAATGATTTTGCATATGGAGCACAACGTTTTTGCTGCTCAAGGTGTGGAACAACATTACATTCATGTCTATCTACACATCCATACATACGTGTTGGAACATTGCTTAGGATTTGATTGCATTCGGCCAACAGAAAATGAAAGCATTAATAAGGTCAAGTACTAGTGTTGGGTGACTATTTTTAGTTCTCAGACATCATTCTAGCTCATTGGAGAATTGGATAGAAGACCATCACTACAGAAAACGCAGTTCCACTACTCCACCGACCAGGGGTTGGATCTTTAAACCCCTTTAGCCGAGGCTCTGCATTGGGCATGATGACCTTATGTTTATGTACAGCTCCTCCAAACTGTCACAGTCTCTTGTTGGTTCATTTCTATGTTGATTATACAAAATGTGTTTTTCAGTTTAAGAATTACATCTGTTTTCCATTCATGCTAGACGCATATTGATATCACAGAGGAGTCTGAATAAAGTCTAGAAAAACACAGATGGAAAAAACATCAACGATATATATACCATATATAGGATGTAATGCAACAAAAAGAGCAAATATGTCGGTTGGGTGTGTACACATCTCTCTAGAGTTCATATATAGCCAGATTCTGTGTCCTGTTACACATGAAAAGAGTAAAAAATGAAGCTAATCTCATAAATACATACTGCCTTCTGGAGTAACTCCATGTAGAGTAATAAATGTAGAAATATTAACCTCTCCAGTAATTTAACTTTGGTAGGTTGTGTAGGGCATCTCTCACATCAATCTGTTTATGAGGCTTTTCTATCTTCTACTCTCTATTAGCCTTAATCAAGGTGAAATATAGAGTTGTCAAACATATCTAATCTTTTTACACTGACCATTTTCAATGATGCTGATAATTTGCTGTTTCACTGTAGGGGTTGGATAGTGAATACATGTCATTAGAAAACCTTGTGAACTTACTGTTTTGGCAGTTAATAAATAATCTCAGGAAGTCTCCAAAGAGTGTTGAAAGATATGGATGGTCACTGAATCTGGAACAAATACTCCTTTAAAAAACTATGGAACAAATTACAGGACAAAACAGGCTGAATATTTCAACAGATCATATTAAATCCATTAAAACTCCAGTTACACCTGGCCACTTCATGCATCCTGAGCAGGGGTCAGTGGTCCTGGGGTCTGGTGTCCAGCTCAGCTTGGTGATTTCTCTGCTCAAGCACACCTGGTTCAATTCACCTGTACATAGACACTATTAGTGTATGTGTTTGAGGAGGGGAACTGGGAAACTGTGCTGATACAGCTCCCTCAAGACCAGATTTGGCCAACACTGGTCTTGCCATGTAAAACATCACTCAGATGCATTCATCTAAATGGTTTCTTACTCAGATGAATGCATCTGAGTGATTCATGCATTTACACTGCCATAACATGTGACTTGAATAATCACTCAGATGCATTCAAGTCACATGTTATGGCAGTGTAAATGCATCTGTCTCTACAAGACACATTCAAGAAGCAAAATCCCTCCCAGGACTGTGATGGCACCTCCCCCTGCTGTTCTGCTTATGAAGAGACCGCCCTTCAGACTGCCCCCACTTGCGGGCATTATTGCTCCTTCAGTTCACTCCCTGGCATGAGTTTCTCCTCTGAGTTTACTTTCAGTTTTGTAGCTTACTTTGGATAAACAAGTTACCTCTAATAAAGTGCCAGTCTGGTTAAATTCCACCTTGCCTCACTGATTTTCATTAGTGTTTCATGATAACATGAAGAAAATTATTTTTGAGTCTTCTTATTATTTATTTAATTACTGTAATTTTATTAATTATTCTCCACTTCTTGTAAACATGGACTATTTCTTCAAAATAGAACCGAAATGTCATGTATAAGCTAATTTGGATATTACTTCCCACTAATAACTGAATTTTAGTCTGACTGTCTTGAGATGCATTTGAGTACCAGGTGGAAATGCATGTAAAATCTCATCAGTATACAATCCAGATATTAGTGACTGAGTGTGAACTAGCCTATTGAGCAATGAATACTTTCAAATGACAAGAAAAGTGAGAATCACAAATTTTACAAGCAGCAGCCTGATATACTCAGGTCAAGTTAGTCACAGAACAGGTATTGATGTGTTAATAAGGCTCACAGGGAGAGTTTATAATTTGAGGTCGTGATTCATGTGTCTGGAATAAATATAAGCAATTTCTTCAGGGACCACTAAAGTTTTCTGATTCTGATTCTAATCAAGTGTTACTCCCAAGCTGCCTTTCACATGTCAGGAAATGACAGAATGAGATTGATGATTGCTGGCCATCACAGGCAAAGCTAAAGAGCTGTAGACCTGCACGTAATTGCCTTAGTAGCATGAATCGTGGCTTACCACGGGGGGCGCTCTTGCAAGACAAATTACTTCATGACGACAAAAACGGCTGCAATGATTTCCCCTTATTGACACCAATAAACACCTTTCTTATCAATTTGTGCACACATTTCGAATACCTCTTTAAAAGCTGTTTAAAATGACCCAGGTGGTGTAATATACTTCTCGTACTTTTTCAGATGGTGAAGTCACTGAACACTGACTTTTTTAACAAGGTGATGTATTTATCTTCAGTTCTTTACAAATTTCTTGTTTGGTGGTACAGCAAATTGACACAGCTTCTGTTGCTTAGAGGTTTTTTTTCTTAAAGACTATTAGACTGTGTAGCAAATGTTGCTCACTGATCAGTTTTGAAGTAAACATAAAAAAACCCAATGAAAATAATAAACAAACCAGTTCAGCTGTTCATTACACAACAGCACCGGATGTGTGCATGAAATGGACAGAATACTTCAGAGGTCAAAAGGTTTAAACTAATTTATCAACTGAATGTCAGTATAAATACTGACTTGGAAATTCAGTGCTCTACTCGTGACCTCTACGGGATAAAGGCTCCAACAGTAATTAATTTAGGAAGGTTTTGAACAAATGAAGCACAAATAAAACACAAATAAATGTGCCTAAGAGGTTTATGGTTTAAAAATAAAACCCCAAAACGTTCATATATAATTAGTAAAGAAACTTTACATTATGCATTAGGAGATTTCAAAACGTTTTAAAAGAAGGTTCCTCACAGTTTTAGAGAATAAATTCCTGCTCTTTATCTCAGTCCTGTAATCTGGTGTATGAGGATCATGCACTTTCCCACAGCAAGAAGTCTGTAACTTTATACTCACATAGTGAGCTATACATTGCACTGCAAATAAGAACTTCAGAACGTATATATGTACATAGTTATCTATTTGATCGCAATTTGTATCCATGTATGTGTTGATTTTAGAGGACATTTCAAATGGTAAAGCAGCTCTGCCAAGATTCATCCCTGAAAAAAACTCCTGACTTCAACGCAAATATTTTTCTTTTTGGAATTTACTTTATAAATCATCAATATGGTGATCAATATGGCTTAAATGATTTCTCAAAATCATTTAAGCCATTTTTGTATTATTATTCTAGTTACACAAAACAGTTAAGAACAACACAAGCGACTAGTTGTGCCCATCCAGTAAACTGCAAATGCAACTTTATGATGCTGTTTATAAATAAAGCATTCTATACGAGGACCTAGGGGATAATATTTTAAACGTATGGAAGTATATTTAAGTCAGATACATGCATCTATATTTAAGAATTTCAGTTGCACAGCATTTAGATTGGTCTAAACACTGTTATTCATGTCCACAAGTCTTTAACTTATGCATTGCTTTGAAGCTGTGCTGACACATACCCAAAGCTTTGTGGCCACAATAATTCATAACTACTCAATAAAGCTTCGAAAAATACAGAAATCCCTTTAACACATTTCTCCTGTTAGTAATATAAACTTTGTGTGATGTCCAAACAAACAAGACTGAATCTACATCTAAGCTTTAAACACAGCTTCTTAGCGGGATCAAATTATTAAGGAAAGTTTTAAGGGATTCCAAAAATATAGAGGCAAAAATATCTTTGGCAAAATTCTACTTCTTACTTTAAAACGTCTTCTGCACCTGACGTCAACTTTTAAGCGGGTGGACAAGTGATGCTCTTTATTTTCACAACAATTTATTTAACAGTTTGTTCTCAATAGCATGCTAAAACACCCCACAAGGAGCGAAAAAACTGACACTTTCCTTCAACAAAAGCTATTAAATATATATTTACAACAATGCGAGATCTTCCACCGAAGACAGAGATCTTAACACAAGTTCAAAACTTGTTAGTGGTATTGGGCAGCACAGGGAGGCGAAACGGTCTTCAGAGTCCCTATGAGAACTGAAACTGACTTGAAAATCATATTTACAAGTCCCAAAAAATTGTAAAACTTCCAAGGTGGCGTGTCTCTTTAAGCCCTAGGAAGAAATCCCACCGATTGTGAAGAAAGTTCCAAACGATCAAACTTCATCATGGACTGTCCTCTGCTCTATCAGGTTCACTGTGTATTGCACTATAGTCTACGGTCGTCGTGGTCTTTTTTTATAGGTGTCTCGTGTCCTCCCGCTTGACATGGTGGTCGCTGGGCTTTTCGTGAGGCTTGCCCTTCTTGTTCTGATGCGTCTTTACGTGCTTGGCCAGGTGGTCACTCCTCATGAACCTCTTGCAGCAGTCCGGACACACGAACCTCTTCTCGCCCGTGTGTGTCCTGAGGTGCCTCTGCAGCTCGTCAGAGCGCGTGAAGCTCTTCCCGCAGAAGAGCCAGTTGCACACGAACGGCCTCTCCCCAGAGTGCCAGCGCAGGTGCGCCTTAAGGTGCGACGTCTTGCCGTACACCTTCCCGCAGCCCGGGATGTGGCACACGTGCTGCTTCTTCTTGCCGGGCTCATCGTTGGAGCCGCTGGAGGACTGGCAGTTCGGACAGCGGCAGCGGCGGCAGCGGCGGGCCGTGGCCAGGGGGGACTTGGTGTGGAGCAGTGCGGCGATTTGGCTCTGGTACTGCGCAAAGTCCGTGTGCCCCAGCACCAGGCTCCTCTGGATGGGGAAGCGGTGGGGCGCGAGCGAGGACGGGTGGCTCACGGGGTTGCCCTGCTGGAGGCTCCACCATGGGATGTCCTCTCCAGGGTTGGGGGACAGCTGTCTCTGCTGCTGGTGGACCAGGCCTGAGTGTCCCGCGACGAAGCCCGGCATGGCAGACGGGATCGGTGTGGGCGCCGCGTAAGTGACGGCCGGGACGTAGGTGGGCGGGCAGGTGGACTGCATGGAGCACGGCAGCATCTTGACCGGGGAGAAGTCGTACGGGTATGTGGGGTCGGCCGGCGGGGTCAGCGGGAGCTCATGGTGGGACGTGTAGGAGCCCTGCAGGTGCGCCGAGAGCTGCGATTTGGAGGATAGTCCGAATGAGGAGTTGGACTGGGGGCCCGCCTCGTTACTCCATGGGTGGAAAATCCGCGAAGGAGACCCGAGCGTGGTTTCGTATGGGACCTGGAGGAAGTCCACCGGGCTCGAGCCGTGGTGGTGGTGGCCGATCCGGTTACACGTAGCCGCTAAGAGCGCCAGAGGGGAATGCTTGCTGTTTTCCGGAGAAGAGTTGGGAGTGCGGTCCTGGATGATCAAAACAGAGACAGTTTAGACAGCGATAAGCTGAGAGAGAAGAACTGAGTTGATCAGGTCAGGAAGTCTGAGGCGCAACTTTGCCATGGAGTCCCTGATTTTAACCTTCACTTTTTACTCACGGTCAAGAAACTCTAAGAAGCTAAACAAGGGCGTATCTACACTCTACACATCTATTTTTCCTCACAACGTTTAAAAAAACAACCAAGAACACGATAATAACCATGATCCTTACACGATCTTAACAAAAGTTCACGTTTAAGTACAAGGTCTGTCGTGCAGACTTTTTAAACAGTAAACAAGCGAGAAAGAGAGAAAGAAAGCTCATTTTCCAATAATGTTTAAAAGTTCGCACGAACCTGAAGAAATGCCTGGAGAGTGTCGTTTCTCAGCACAGCCACTGCTGCCATGGCAAACTTTCTTCTCGCTCTCTCCTCCACAGTCTCCAACCAGAAGGTTTCCGAGCGCTGCAGAAATGAGTGAAAAAGCGTCTTCTCATGGAAAAGTGTAGCCCCGGCGCTTCCTCTCCTCGAGATATCCTTGGACTATCTGAGGACTGAAGGATCACTTCTTAGGATTTGATAAGGACTTTGGTGGGCCGCCAGCCAGTCAGGAGTAAGATTTATTACTTTGAAGTTTGCCGCTGCCCAATCATCAAAGAATAGCGGCTCTTTGAGAGGGGGAAGCAAATCCTTTGAATCCACAAAGCTCCTATGGTGTGTTTGTTGGTCTGGATAAAAGGGCTGATTATTAGGGGGGATGGGAAGGGTGGAGATAAAGGCGGGACAATTAATGAAGTAATCACTATGTGGGAAATGTATATACACAAATAATTGGATTTTCTTGATCAAAGACCCCTCGCCGCCTGGAGACCCCTGTACTGGATGCCGGAGTCACCCGATCCTCCTTTTTGTAATTAAGGATTTGTAGCGTGGCCCGTTGTGACAATGCCGCCGTGTTATCTCGAGAGATCTCTTGGTTCGGGCGTGTTGGAAGGTTTCACGAGGGGAGGCGAAAGAGACGGGGATAATGAGATTCAACACAAAGTTCATAATCATCCTGATCCCCCCCCTTTTGTTTCAGCTAAAAATAAACTAAAACATCTTTTTAAAAAAACCCAAAAAAAAACAGACATTCAAAACACGTGAAGTGAAGACTGAACAGCATTAAAACACTTTCAGTAGCTCCACAAAGGCGGGAAAAAACACTACAAAGTTAATATGTATTTTCTTAGGATGTCTCCTATGGCCAAAGACATTATCAAACATTTTTCACAATGTGCAGCAGTATGTTTTGACAGCTTGGGGCCTCCTTTACAAAATGCAATTAAATTCCATTAACATTAATTAAAGTGGGGGAAATGCCTCCACATTCATGCAGTCATCCTAATTGGGACATATTCAAAGGACATGACAAATGATTCTTTAATAGTTTAATCGTTAAGTGATTAAGGTGTCACTGTTGGCAAACCTGGCTAATTAAAGGTGTGGAAGTGACTGAAGCAGGATGATGTCTTATTTTGGTGTTTCCTGAAGAGTGGAGCCACTTGGAGATAGTGTGGAGGAGGGAGGAGTTCCCAATCTTTAGGAAAGTGGAAACATTTTTCAGCCCCCCTCCCTCTGCTCCACCTAAAGCTCCCCAAGACTTTATCTATGTGGCCAGCTGAACCTAAGTGACCTTTAAACACCTTAACCTGTAAAACTGAGTGTGATAAGCATATGCCTGATATACCTAGTCACAAACTACACTTCTAAAATTAATAAAAAAAAAACAGATTAGCAGAACTGTGTTTAGAGCAGTGTTAAAGTAGTTAAAATGACTGAAAAACACTGATCACAAATTTCTTCAGTTTGGGTTATGTAAGGATCATAGGCTAAAGCAATTAAAAACAGCACACATTTTTAGTTCGCTTTTCTATAACAGTCTCCACTGTCCCCCAAAAGTTTGCAGTTGCTGATTTTGAAGTGGATTGCTTGCTTTGAAGGGATTAGCACTCCTAGTCCTCTCCCACGGCTCTGCACACAGTCATGGGGCAGAGGAGGGTTCCCGCTGGGCCCAAAGGCTATCTTCGTTTTCCTGCAACCCACAGAGGATTGTCACGAGCGTCCAACATTTCAATTTACCTATTCTTCTTTTTCCTCTTCGCCTTTAACCAACTAAGACATATTACCATCCAATGTGAAAGACGCACTCAACTCACAGCAGTACATTAACCAACAGGCCACATTTACATGTCAAAATGAATAATCTGTAAAGCTCATGTGTACTGGGCATTGGACTATTAGGAGTTATATAAAATGTATTAATCAGTTAATGTCTATATAATGTGTAGTGTTTGAGAATAAAACTTTAAGCGAAAAGGTCTACTGAATTTATGCTAACGAAGACTACTAACTTTAGTGTAAAACTTTTAGAAACAATTCTGAACAAATCAGAATAACTAGTAGACAATTATTCTGGTCTTTATTTAGTAAGCCTCTTGAACAACTTTATTTCTTGCACAGATGATGTGGTACAAAACACAGCTGAAGAAAAAGTGTGATGACAAATGTAACAATACAATCATCGACTACAGGCAGGCAACAGGTAACCCTCCAAAGACACATACACATTTACATCCATTTCATATCAAACAATCTTCATTTATTACGTGAGCAAACTTTTTCACTGTGCCCCACCAGTTTGGAGTAAATGTGTAACTAGGGCGAACAATTTCAGAACAATTTCAAAACAAATTCAGTCCATTAGAGAGCAGAGTTCCCCTCTTTATGTGACATGTTCAGTCCCATCATGCTGAAACCCAGTTAACATCCAGGAATACATACCATATCCTCAGAGCACATTTGAAGAGCACACCACATCTTTTATATGCAGACTAAATTGACTGAAAGAATGTATAGCAGTGCCTACAAAATCCATAAAATATGTAACATGAAATGTCACAAAACACACAGAATCTTCTATTTACAACAATTAGAATGAACAATATTAAAAGAGGAAAGGCCTGCCATTTGAAAAATCTGTCTCTGAATTTAAGTTAAATAAGTGAAATCTTTATTATTCACAATAAACATAGGAAATGTAACAAAAGCTTTAATAATAAATATTTAAATTGCAATTTCCCAAAACTGAATGAAATATATACATTTATATTTTTAGAAACCAAAGAAGGCAATCTGTGTGTGAGAGAGAGAGAGAAAGAGAGAGAGAGAGAGAGAGAGAGAGAGAGAGAGAGACAATCAATCCATGATACAAAGAAACGTGCTTGGTTACATTGATTCAAATTAGATCAACTTAAACTCTTCAACTTTTTGCCGATTTGTACTTCTTAGTTGGTGGATTGAAAAGAAAAAAGCATTGATATTTTTAACTACATTATTTTGAGAGCTACTTCTCTCTTAGAAAGGTTAAAGTGAATAAATTGTCTAACTTTTCATGTTCTCTGGACAGACGGCAGAAAAAAAAAGAAGAAAGAAAAATTGGTTCCACATCTGTCTCCCACACAAAAAAAGGGAGCACGGGAAAGAGAGAGATGGAGCAGGAAAGATAGAAAGAGAGAGAAATGAGAGAAGAGAGAGAAATGCTCGGGGCTACTGGGTACTTGAGCCGCTGTAATGGTGTCTCGTATGAGAAAACATCTGTGAATTTCCTCAGTGATCTACAACAAAGTCTAACTCAGAGCAGTCACTCAGCGAGCCTTTGAAGTCCCTGCCTGACAGAAAGCTGCCATTGTACTCAGCCTCTAGTGCACTGCAGCCCAACTCCGCACTCCCCAGTCTCTAACATTTTCCCCTGAAATCTGATACGCTGCCTCTCTTCATGCTGCCAGGCACAGGCAAAGGCTGCACGTTTAAAGGCCTGGCCCGGGCGGTACGCAGACAGACTGGGGGTCACAAGAGAAGGGAGAGGTCAACATCCCAACAGCAGCCCCAGCTCCGTGTGTGGCAACTCAGCCATCGGCTGCTAGGGGCTGTCAGCACAGGGTAATTGCTGGGGTCACATTCTGCTTTCCTCAGGTTGATCAGTTTTGAATTACATAAAAAATACTGAAAACATGCACTCACATCACTTCTCACATCTTTGAACATTATACTTTTAGAATACTATTTAAAGGCCCGAGAAAATGTGTGACCCCCTTTGCTGCTGAATTATTAAAATGTTTCATTTAGAATGCAGAGTTTCTTCTAATTACTATCCAAGGTTTCCTTACACTATAAATACAAAACTATGGTGAATTGCTTTCTTTTATATGAAAACTGCAATTACTGGGCACAACAAAGCGACACTGCTTTACTAACTAACTTCATTATTGTAGAATGTATCATGATTATTACCAGTGTTAACCCTAATCTTATTATAAAGGTGCCTATGAATTACTGAGAAATAAACTAATAAGTTATATGATTGTTATAAGTTAAATGATTGTTACATGTAGGCCTTTAGGGTTAAGGGCTTAATTGCTGGTGCTTCTTCCAGAGAGTTACTAAACTGACTCTCATCCAAAAAAACAGATAATGGGGCCTATTACTTTTGATTATCAGTGTGAGCCATCAACTCTTGAGAAGGTGCAGCACTGAGCCAAATACAGCAGTTGAACAGGAGAGAGAGATTGGGGAGGTGAATGTGGTGGGCTGCACGCGTAGCTGGAGGAGTTTCTCTCGGCTGCTCCTCCTGACTGAGAGGGACAGATTTGATGCTTTGCCTCCCTGAATCTAAACGGGGCCTGAGCCGTCCTCGCTGTGTGCACCCACCCCGCATTTACTCAATGGCAGCTGCTCAGTCCATCTGGGAGGGCTTCAGCAAGGCCAAACAAAACAGGTTACACCTTCGGCCATGCCAAGTCCTGTAGCCTCCTTCAGTCCGTACAAACAACGGGGGCTAATCGCAATTTCACGCTCTGATTTTCTCCAGAGCTCCCTCCAACCCCCGCAGGCACAGAAACGTTAAATAAGCTCATTTTCAAAGTAGATGGAGTACACGCTTACCCATATGGTCTTTCAGATTGGTAGAGTAAACCATAGCTCTACTTCGACCTAGGAGCGAGAGCTTCCATCATATTTATATTTTATATATCACAGGCGACTGGGACAGGACAGCTTCCTACATTTAGTTCATCAAACGTCATCCTGTGTTGCAGCATCAACTCCGTAATCACTTCGCTATTCCTTAAGAGAAGTGAAGTAGCGTTTGGGGCTGAGCCCACACAAACTCTTCAGGGGTCTTACTTTTTATCCTTCTTTGTATTCACTCAGTGGTCATGCAAATGGGGGTAATTCAGTGGTACATAGAAAGCCCTCAACAAATTGCAGGTGTTAGGAAGCCGAAACAAAGGCCACTACAACCCCTAATGGCATCTCCCATCATTAGCAACTCTTTGATGTGCGTACTCCACACTCTCTTTTATCTCCTTCCCCTTCTCTCTCTCTCTTTCTCTCTTCATTAATGCAGTCTATAGGGAGGGTACTTTGACACAGAGCCCCCCGTACATCTGACATCTGTTTGGCTGTTACGCCTGTCCCTTACTCAGGCATCAATCACTGCGTGAGGTTAAGAGCATCACAGGCTTAATCTGCCGATATCCTAAACTTACCTGTTCATTCAGCATTCAACGTAGCTGCATGATTATGCTGCATAGTGTTTGCATGGAGCTTTGTAGAGAACATTTAACAGCAACTCCATGCATGTATATATATGTGTGTTTGTGTGTGAGAGTGTGAGTGTGTGCGTGTGTATCAATAGCAGGTTACCTGCTTTACATCTCAGCAGGTCTGAAAGAGAAGCTTTAGAAACACTGCTATTCAAACTCTCTCTTTGAACTCTGGAGGATATAGAGGCAGGACAATGCAAGCCTATTTGTGTTCATCCTTTGAAGTCTGCCCTCACTATTAATATGAGACAGAGTATCCTGTCTGACAATAAATACTTTTCTACCTTCTACTGAAGGATTATGCCTCTGAAATATCTGAAATGTGGCGCGCTGCTTTCAGTGCAATAAAAAAGGGGAAAAAACACAGCTTAGAACAAACAACTAAAATGGAAGGAGTAACTTTAGTGGTGCACAACATGGACCACATTAAAAGAGTTCATCTGCAGCTCCAGATGTGTGTGGTTCTTTAATAAGAGGAAAACAAAGGGCAATCATGCTTTTACAGAGAGGTATTAAAGAAGGCAGGTGCAAGATCTACTCAGTTTACTTCATCTGGACTTTTGGTGCAAGGTTTAGGCTTATAGTGACTCTTGTTAGTTAAAAAGAAGAAAGTTTTGCCTGATAATCTAAAGGTATGATTTCAGTGCTTGGCCACAGAGTGATCTCACGGTCTACTTTATGAGTTATATAAAGTAGTGTCATGCTCAACTAATTTGCAAGTCTCTGATTACTTTTATACGGTAGTGGTTACCCAGGACCCATGGCAACAAGAGGGAAGAAATTAGTGAAAGAGGAACTCCACCAAGGCACGGCACTTCAGTGGTTTTCACTGAGACAAAAAAACTTGAGAGCTTTTTCCAAATTGATTTCCATGCCAAAGCAGGGCCAAAATAATCAAGGGAGCAAGATCTCCGTTAACGGATTCCGTGTAGTTTAAAGAGACACTCGCGGCTGTAGGAGTGACCTATTTCAGGCAGAGTGCTTCTGAGGGATGGCATATTCTCAGCCAGGGAATAATGCACAAGGAATATTCTAATTACCTCTTGATCCAGAGAGACCAGAGCAACACTGGACACAGTGGGCAGCAATTATAATTGGGGCTTCAGAAGTGAAAACGCACTCAAACAAGCACACGCGCAGTACTACACACACCATGTTACTACAGGCACCATGTTATTGTGCAGTTTGTTCTGTGCTCAGGAGTTTTGAACATCAACCTTAACATGTTGTTCAAATTTAGGTATTCTTTGGCAACTGAGATGCAAAGGAGAAAGGAATTAGTTACATTACCGTGATAGGTATTACACGAATGGCTTCTGGTCAGTCTACAACAATTAAACGTTTTACTCTCAGTAGCAAAGTGCCAGAACACTAAGTTCAAGTTTACTGCACTAATAACACAAGGCAACATTACTTCTTAACAAATGTTCAATTTATAGCACTAATAAACTTTAACAGCTTGAACTCTCACTGTATAGCTGGCTAACCTTTTGTATGAGAGACAGAGAGAAACAGAGAGAGACAGAGAGAGAGAGAGACAGAGAGAGAAAGAGAGAGAGAGAGAGAGAGAGAGAGAGAGAGAGAGAGAGAGAGAGAGAGAGAGAGAGAGAGA
>JBBJLS010000002.1:14906398-14927835 GCA_037577275.1 Bryconaethiops microstoma | reverse complement strand
CACACACACACACACACACACACACACACACACACACACACACACACACACACACACACACACACACACACCTCTGAACGGAGCTTTCATGTCTTTAACTATGGCCTGCTCATAAGTACACAACAGAACACACACGCACATGCAGACATCTATGAAATCTCTGAGCAGCTCTAGAACCCTACTGTGAGGAACAAACTCATGTACTTAAAGCAAGGATGTGCAAGAGAGCACGCACATGCGCGTACACACACGCATGCGCACGCAAACACACATGCACACTTCAAAAGTCGTAGAAAACTTCTTGAACATACCGGGCAGATGACAGGGAAGATGAAGACGGCCGCCGGTTGTGATGTAATTCTTTACGGACTCTGTGTCCTCTGTAGGCTGCGATACACACATTTAAACAATATGAGATACTCACATACACACACTGAAGTTTTAGATATTACAAGCTGGACATTTTGAATGACAGTTTTGTCTTTTAGACATCATTGCTGTTTTAGTTCAGTCAAAAATCGGCTCTGAATTCTTTTTGGCATAAAACGCATGCCCTGCCCCCCCCCCCCACCCCACCCCACCCCCACACACACACACACACAAAAAAAAAACCCCAAAAAAACATACCCACAGCATTTGTTGAATAGATGCAGTAAAAAGTATGATCAAGTATCGGTAATTACTTTAGCAAGTAATTAACGCTTTATGACTTACAAATTAACTGTGGAAAGAAACAACCCAAAACTGAATACACATGAAAGTAAAGCAGTTGGTCTAAAAATGCAGAAACATTCATGTATTCCAGTTTAAATGCGATTCACCAATTAAAGCTTCATTTTCTAATCAGTACACAAGTGAGAGCGGCCCAGTGACCAGACGAGCTACAGATTTATAAAAAATAAATAAATAAATAAATAAAAACTCGCCCCAACCACAATCTGTGGGAAGTGTTTTAAAATCAGAGAAAGAGAGAGAGAGGAAGGAGTAAATGTTTGGGGGAGTATTTTGGTGGATAATCTGATACATTGTATTTGGGTGATGTTTTCTCACAGCATGTGAAAGGCCTCTGTTTATTTCAAACATGCTAATGCAAACTGACTCAAAGAGCCACTCTCAACAATCTGAACATGTCGGCACAATATAGTGGGAGGTTCAGGCCCTAGATTTATCACAAAAGTCTCCAAACGTCCTACGAAGGCAAACACACACTTGCAAACATTCACACCAAATTGTACTCATATCCTGGAATTAGAGTCAATTCAGTTTAAACAAATGGTCAGTCTAATCTCAGCATAGGATGGGAGAAATCTATGGTGGACATTTTTAGGAATGTAGAAAAGTAAGCCTAATTACAGTTTTTAAGTGTGAGTGAAATGGATATTCTCATGATACATGATAAGTAATGTGTGCCTTTTCTGACTTTTTGAATCAGTTAAATAAAAAAAAAGGAACCACGAAATCAGTAGTGGCACATTTTAAAAGGCTATGATGAATTTCCCTATGATGTATGCAGTTGTCCAATGTTACAGAAGAACTGCCAATGTTATGATAATAATATATGTGGCACATAGCCAACCCAGATCTACACCCCCAAACAATTCTAGCACTGCCTGGGACCACACTTGCTGGCTTTTCACACCCGGAGAGATCTGTTTATCTGGGCTGTTTACAAGCAGCTTTAAAAACGGCCGCTAACGGGAAGGTGAAAAAGAAAGAGAGAGGGAGAGAGACAGAGAGAGCAAGAGAGAGAGTGTACGCAAGAGTGAGACGGAGAGTGAGTAAGGGACAAAGAGAGAGAAGGGGTGGCCAAAAAGGGGAGAGCAGCACTTGAAGAGAGGGCAAGCAGAACAATGGCATTTCTCCTCCCTCTCCCTCCCTCTCCTTCTCCCTCTCTTTCTACCTTCCCCTGGTACCCTGCTACCACCCTCTCCCTCCCTCCCTTGGTCCTCACATCCTCAAAGGAGGAGGGGAAGGAGGGAGGGGGCGCCCCAAGAAGGTTAATATGCCTGCTTTGATCTCTGCCAGGCCACAGTGAGTAAGAATTCATTTACATTTCAGATGAAAAGGTTGACAGTATAAAAAGGCATCTTGTTTCTGGTATGTGAGAGGGCTGTAATAGGCCGGGAATTTGAGAGAGGAAGTGGCAAGGAAACAGAAGGGGGATAAACCCCCACCTCCTCCATCACTAACCCACCCCCTCCTCTCCTCTCCCTCCCCTCCTCTCTTCCACTGCCTGCACTGGGAAAGAGATGAAAGGAAAGAAAGGGTCTCAATATGCACTGTTCTACAGAAACATGGGGACCAAATGCTGTGGCCCAAACTTTCAAACTTTTTTTTTTCTCTCTATGCATTATTAATTCATTATCTCTGTTTTATGGGCTTATTTGTCAAAAAAAAAAAAAAAAAGATTATTCAAGAATGAACACATGGGAAATCAGATCACTCATCCATAGTTTTTCTAGGAAAAAGCAGCCAAGCATTTATGAGCTCTCTGCTGGAGGAGTAGTCTCATGGTGAGGAGGGTGAGTACCTGACTGAATCTGTACTGCCGCCTTCTCTCGTTCCTGCTTGACCTGCTTCAGATTCTGACGGGCCACATAACCCCTCCAGGCTAGAGAGAGAGAGAGAGAGAGAGAGAGAGAGAGAGAGAGAGAGAGAGAGAGAGAGAGAGAGAGAGAGAGAGAGAGAGAGAGGAATACATGTATCTGTAGTAATAATCTAGAGCTGTACTGTACAGATTTAAAAAAAAACATTTAAAGTAAAGAAAGTATAACAATAAATAAGAGTAATAAAATGAAGAGTGCTTCCATCCAAGCAACCTAGAAGCTCAATCTTTTTTCAGGAATTTTTTTGAAAAGAAATCAGCTCATATCATTGCGACTGTTTTGTACCTGACTGAATGATAACTGCTCCGTTGTTGCGTTTCTCTTTCTCTCTGTGGTATCTCCTTGCCCCCAGCCAGCCTTTAGTGTAGGCCTGCAACACTACCACTCGAGCCATCACCTCTCTCAACAACAGATTCAGCTGCTCCACATGGTAGTACTTCAGAAACACCTGTCTCACACACACACACACACACACACACACACACACACACACAGAGTACACATTCGTGTGCAAACAGACGGTACCTTCACTCACCTCACAGAAAAACACAATGATTGCAATCAAGGGGTTTATAGGGGAATAGCACTCTTTGAACTTCTTATTTCATTTTTTTTTTTTCAAAGCTGCAGATGCCAACCATCTGGTCAATTAGACTCATAGATAACAACCTCTCTCTGCTCAGGGATTTAACTCTTCAGAGAGAGAGAGAAAGAGAGTGAGAGAGGGAGAAGAGAGAGAGAGGTGAGAGGAAAATGAAAGACAGGGAGAATTAAAGACAAAGCAAGGGAATCAAAGAGAGGAGTTTGTTTTGTATGCAATGGAGTGGGTGGGAAAAACAGTCCTGTGTGGTGTGGAACAGGTATTTCATCACTCTGCTGCCTGTCTGAAGCAGTGTAAGGTGTGCAGTGAATGACGACTGTACCTTGGTCTTGCCCATAACCCAGTTGTCCAGTTTGGCCCTCTGTAGGATAGCCACAGTGTTTTCTTTACTACTCTCTGGCATCTGATGGGCACGGAAAGCCAAATAATAGTACCTGAGGAATGGTGGAAAGGATGAGAAAACAAATGAGAGAGCATTAGAGGCAGAATTTCTCCAAACACATGGTTACTTTTGAGTGAAGTATGTGGGTGGATTTTAAGGGTAAGGGGAATAAAGTTATTAGTAGTTTGTTTAAGTTTAATGCTGTCTGTGTTATAAAAGGAACTTCAAAAGCTATAGAAACAGCATCGATGACCAGAACAACAGCATTAATGCTGTAGAACCCGGAATCACATACAGAAATATAAAATGTACTGCAATTATCTCTTGGTTCTGTAATTAATGAAATGCTCAAAAACAATACAAAAATCAAGAAAATAATAAAGTTTAATTGATACTATTGCATTGCATTATTATCTCTTGTAACATTAGGAAAAGATGATATAGCCTTCAAAAGAGCAGTAAATTGATTAAAATAACCAAGTCGTTGAAAAATATGCCTTCATTAAAATGTCATCAAGTGAAAACAAAATCCTAATAAAAAAACAAAAATGCAAAAATGCATATTGTATTGACTTCAAAACACTTGTATTCCTCCTGTGGTGGATCAGGGCAAGAGGCAGCAAATAAAATATATGCTTGAGTTCTTTTCTGGCTGTTGTCCCTGCAGCCATTGATGCTTAAAATCTTTACTGTTTTCCAACTGTTCTACTCAGTTTCACCATCACTACTGTTTTCAGACCATTCTATGTGATTCTTTTCAATTGCACCATCCCACCTTTAACTAGTTGCACTAACTTTATCCTTGAATGTCAGCGACCCAATGTTCCCCCACAGTTTGTGCCTATACTTAGTGTTTATCTTCTGTTCATTTCCCTGGAAATAAAATATAGTGCATATGACTATATATTAAGAGATTATAACAGTGTAAAAGATACATAAAATAACACACGAAAATGTTCTGCACTTGCTGTATCATACAAGCCTTTTTTGTTTGAGCTGTGAATTGCAAAATGTTTCAGTTTTCAGTAGTCTTAGTAGGTGGCTTCACCCATAAACATCAAAACTTTAAGACATAGGCCCCTCTTTGCTGGCTGTGCACAGTGCCCCACACTCATTCTTTTAGAAGCACCACCAGCAGCAGTAGGACCTAAGGGTCTTTGTTCAGAAACATGAAGGCTCATGAAGGACCCAGTTGATCCTGGGTGTTCACTCGCACTGCGGAGGAAGATAACAACTATTGTGTTTCTTGGAGGAAAAGTCTCTTTGATTCACCACTACCCACTGCCTTTTATATTAATTCATGTTGATACCTGTTATCTCTTTGATGATGAATACAAAGAGGACTCCTCCATGGCTTCATAGACAGAAGGCTCTGATAAGGCTTCAGGGCTTTACATCCACAGTCTTGGTTGAGCCATTACTAAACTCACTAAATATGGATACAGTGCTCACAAAGCACTGAGGTCCATGACAGCCAGAGTCAGTCTAGCGGGAAAAAACTAGATAATCAGGACAGTTCTCTGATCTAAAAGATGACAAGGAAAAGTATCAAGAGCGCCTGGAGTTTGTTGTGTCCCTTTTGGAGGAGAGTGAAACTGTGTGAGATGCTTATGTAAAAGAGATGACCTACATGTCAATTTTCTCTTTGGGCTGAGAGTTAAAGGGCTGAGAGAGAGAGGGAGAGAGAAGGAGAGAGGGCGCGAGGGAGAGAAAGATTGCTCAAATGCATGTACCGCCTAAGCCTCCAAAATGTAATTTTTTTTCCATGAATCCCCTTTCACAAAAAATTGGTCCACCCCATCAAAGTACCCCTGCCCTGTTAATTAAACACACAAAAGCCATATTTCCATTCTCAGGAGTTTAGCATTCAATTATCAATGACATAATCCACTTTCATTGCTAAAACACAATTAAATCAAAATAACCTCTCTAGCCTTCACAACAGACTGAGTGGAAAGGATCATTCTTTCTTTTAGTCTAGAAGAGGTGGCACAGTATTTTTACAGTTAAAAGTCTCTCAGGAGCAGAAGAGCTAACAGACTGGGGGTCTTCATGCTAGTCAAAAGTTCTGGCTAGTTACAATTCAGTTTATATCCCCACACTGTAGTTTTGCTGCTTTCTAGAAATAAGGCCACATTCATGGTATAATTGATCAAATGCGGATTTCTTGGACTGAGTCTCAGTTTTCATTAGTCAACAATGTCACCTCATTTCAGAATAAGAAGTTTGCGCCTTAATTTCTGTCCAAGCAGAATTTGCACACATTTATACAGGAAGATGCCATGTAATAGGGTACAGCTGCATTTGTTCCTGGTCTAGTTCCCTATGGCTGCCAGAAACAGAAATTGGTAAAAGACCAGTAAACGACTACATGTTCTTATTAACATCCTGCTTTGAATCTTCATTCTGCGCCTCTGCCCTCATTCGCTAACTACATTCCTCTGAATCTTGTCATCCTTCTCTTAGGGAGTAGTGCTTTCCTGTTAATAACTACACATTAGTGAATCTGTCCCACTTATTCACTCTAATTAACAAGTCGTGTTTTGTGTGATGTGGCTTGTTCAACAAGCCTTCGTGAGTGACAGCTACAGCCGTTCTGTGTGTGTTTCCTCACTTGAGTGTTGTTCTCTTACCTGTTAACAAATTCACTGAAGGTGATACGGTGGGAGTAGCCTTGGTGCCGGATGCTGACAGTCTCTAGGATGCCTGTGTAGCGAAGCTGTATCAGCACACGCTCCTCACAGAATCGCAAAGCCTGCCGGTCGTCATTGGGTTTAATGCAGCGCACAAAGTGAGGGGTGCCCACCACCATCTTAGACAGCAGATCCATCAGAGAGTACTGCCATACACACAGAGGCAAAGCACACACTTCAGCATTAAATCACATTACACAGCCAAAGGCTTTTTGTAGTATTTTATAGTGTCACTGGTATCTTTATTTTTTAATATTTTGAAATATGGGCATAGCAGGTTAACCTTTTGAACCTAAGGATTATTATTCAGTCATTAAACCCAAGAATCTGTCATTTTGATATCATGCCCAAGATTAAGAATCTTATTATTCAGTAACTACAATAGAATACTCGATAAGTGTCCCTGTATAAATTTCTTTGGAATTACTAATAAAAATCCATTTTGGTTGCCTAAAAAACCTTCAAATAAGTAGTTTAAAATAAAAACCAATCAGAAGTGGCTTTTAGTATCAAAAAACATATTTTGGTACCTTTATTTTTAAAAGTATCTACCAAACTATGAAACTAATAATAAATAACACTAATGCCAATAAATTATGTAGTTACGAGGATTAGGAACTGAAATATGGGTAGGCTACAAATATGTGCCCTAGGGGTTTTAGGGCTTGAAAAATCTCTGTATAGAAAAAAACAAGGAAACTTGACAAAAACAAAACCACACTGCAAAGTACAAAGTAGCAATATTTTGATGTTCCTGACCACCAGGGTGATATATACAGATGAATAACACTGCTGTGCCAACTGCAGACAGAAAATCAGTCAAACATGACATAGCAAGTGACGTAGCAAGCTTGAAGCTCACTCACACACAACCTCCTGCTCTTCTTGCTCCAATTGTGCACCCTGGTAACAATAGCTGGAACTTCAAAATGTATCCTCCATGGGCATGTCTCTCACCTCTCCTTTGAGTTTGCTCGGCCAGGGTTGGAATTCAGTTGTGCTAGGTAAGTACTATCAAGCGATCAACACCAGACCTGGATCATCCACTGCTCGAGATAACTCAGGATTCAGCTGGGATTTCAAGAGCCTACAAGAGCATTGTCTTTGACACCACCAGCTTCACTCTGTACAGTCACTGTAGTCGCTTCCACCCTCTTTTTGAGCATGCTGAGAGCATGGAATTTTACTTCTATCCCCGCTTGTTCTACTACAGATGTTCACAGTGACCTGCTACTCTGGATTCAGTTGATGGTCATGACTTGTTTCTGTAACGTCTTGGCTAGGAGCACCTCCTTGAGGCCTTAACTGATGTGTGTATGAGTTGCGCGATGATACCGCTGACTCAACGCCAAAAGAGGCTTGCAGGTTTGGAATCTAGGAGCAAAGCCGCTCTGACTGTGGCTTCTGCTCCCACCAAACTTGGCAAATGCTGTCTGCCCATTGAACTTCAGGCTCCGTAAAAAAGAAGAAAATTTCACAGATGCTTAATGAGCGGCTGGGCTCACTCTCTGCGATACTGGCTCAGATGAGATCCCACTTCAATATCCTCTCTCCAGTAGCATCCAATGCAGAGCTCTTGAGCAATTCCTCCCAGACAGCAGTCAATACAGAGCACTCAAGCCCCTTGGGTGTCACCTTTCACTTCCATGTCTCAGAGGTCTAGTGTCAGTCAACCACGCCTGCAGCTCAGGTACAAAACACCATTAAGTTGGCCTTGTTAAAACACTCTAACATGCCAGCATCACTACCAATGAAGTCAAGTGCCTGTTGGACTGATGTCTGTGACAGACACATTCTCTGTGCCTGAGTGTAAGAATTTTGTGGACAAGTTTTCAGCAGCTAACATAAAAAACTTGCTTAGGCCTCGTCGGTCTAACACTGGAATAAATGTCTAATGCGGAGCGCTATGCCCTGGAACCTATGCCAGCCATGCATGCCTGCATTGGCTTTAAGGTGGTCTACCCAGATGAAACAGTGCATGCTGCCCCACGCTGCCCCACAGTGCCTAATGCAGACTCACTGACAAAATCATAGCTCAGAGTTCATAATGAAGTTGCCTGGGCAAGTCTACTTTCTAACTGCCTCACCCACTTGATATCAACATCAAGGATTTCACACTTTTAGGCCCCATTTTGCCCCCTATAGCCAGGCCCCTACTGGACATAGGCTGCACCCGGGATCCAAAAATGCCACCACTGCAACCCTCAACACGTCCAGTTATGCCACTAACATGTCCTGGCTGGGTCGGAGTTTTTGTCAGCCAGTCACTCGTTCTACTGGAAATACTTTGCCACAGAACAGTGGGTTGCCTGTACCATGTCAGAAGGGTACAGGCTACAGTTCCATTCATGCTTGCCCAAGGTTCACAGCTGTTCATGTTCCAGTTGGGCTTTAATGCTCTCCCAGTTCCCGGGTTTCCAAGTTTGGCCTCCAGGGTACAGTTTATCAGTTCAAGGTTCTTCCCTCAGTTTCTTGCTCAGGCAGCTCTCTTTTCCCTGATGGCTCAGGGGCCAAAGGTCTTGCCATACCTGGGCAATTGGTTGGTCTGTGCCCCCTTCAATATGAATGGAGGTAGCATGGCACCATGCAGGGGTACAGGGTGCATGGTCATTGGTGGTTTCATCTGGTAGTGGTCAGCATGGTTTGGGAAAATTTGGAGGAAAATATCCACTGCTTGCCACGATTTCCAGAACTGCATCAGAATGGTTTGCTGGGCCAGGATGCTCTAGCTCACAACTGGCCCAACAAACTACCACTTTATCCAGCCCTTCTGGATGGAGTCTTAAAGGAGGGACACAGAGTCCTGTTGGTGGCCCCATGGTGGCCATTTCGGCCATGGTTTCTGCTCAAGATATCCCTACTACACAGGCCTTCATGGGAACATCCCTTCCTCCAAGACTTGCTGTCCCAGCCAAGTTTGGCAACCACGCCCAGAGATTCTCCAGGTGTGGATGTGACCCTTAGGGTCCCTTAAGTCCACAATCTTGAGTGTGCACACTCCCTCTACCCGAGCTTTGTATGCTGGCAGATCGAGAGCATTTGAAGATTTATGTGCGTGTAGATGGACTGACCATATATCTTGCACCGATACAGTCAGCTCTCTCCTTTCTTCAGTCACTGTTGGAGGCTGGGAAGTCTCTTATAATTAAGGTTTACATAGCTGTCTCAGGTTGGTTTCTTTTTTCTGGCTGAAAGATTTTTTTAAATTGTCTCTGGCATCCATTTTATGTTGAATAATGATGAAATCCTTGTTTTCTTTATAGTTTTTCAACATTCAGGACAGGAGCTATGCTAATGCTAGCTTGGATGTATTTATTAGCCTTTAGCTCAGTGGCTAGGGTCTTAGTCAGGACTTGATGACTGGTGGCTGCATTATGTAGTTCTGTAATGCATGCTGGGTATTGTAGTGAGTGAAAATTAATGAACGGAAACATGGCAATATAAAACCTTGAATTAATTCTGTCAAACTGATAAGGTTGAGGGATACAAAACTTCCGTACAGAACACTATAAAATATGACATAACCTTCATCTCAATTTTAAGTTGGAATGCTTGATCCTAGACACTCACACGGAAGTAGGATGCAACAGTCTGTCTCCTCATGTTGGTGGTCTCCTCTGGGTGTCTCATCACCTCCATGGTATCCACCTAAAACCATCAGCACACATTTTAGCTAGGGCTGGCTAGGGATGGATTTTGTGATAATTCTTGATATATGTGATGAAATCAATTAGTAGAATGTACTGTTTTTTTTAAAAAATTCCATTATGTGAATGAGCATTATGATCTCTTAGTTTTTTACATGCAGCAATGATCAATTAAGTAAGTCAATATGTAGCTGCACAGTCAATATGTAACATCATCAGAAACCTTCTGACATCATTCTGAATGTGAGTTTACTGTTTAGCTATGGAGAGCTTATTTTTTTATTAATGAAAACTGGATGTGATTTTTAGAACATTTTCACTGTTTTTTTTTTTTTTTTGCAGTAACTGTGTAGAAAAGTATTAGGCTTAGTAGTCTTACTCCAGCACAAAGGAAAGTGCTCTGGAATACTGAAAAATACTGGAAAATGACCATGGTTTTAAATAATGAAAATACAGAGACCCTATATAGACAAACATATATGAACACTTGACCATTGCACATTGAGTTGGTTCATCCTTTTTCAAATCAGTTGGCATTAACATGGAATTGCCCTTCACCTTACCTTCCTGCCAAAATTTGGAAAATTGTCTTACCCTTCACTGCAACCGAAGAGCCTAGCCAAAACCCTGAACAACAACTCAAGACCATTATCCCTCCTTAATCAAGCTTTACTTGGCAATATGCATGACAGGTAGTATTCTGCGAGATAAATTGCCAGACAGTGAAGTGTGAAGTTTGATCACACTGGAGTCCAGCGGTGGCATGCTATACACAATTCCAGCCAACACTTCCAATCTCACATAGCTGTCTTGAGCTTATGTGCAGCTTCTTTGCCATGAAAAGCTATTTTATGAAGCTCCCAACTCATGGCTACTGTGCAGTCTTGTTTTGGAGCTGTGGAACCTAGACACTTCTCCTTCAAAAAAATTGCACTTACAGTTTACCAGGGAAGACCAAACAGGGCATAAATTCAATGAATTAAATTGTGGCAAAGATAGTTATAACAGGGTCATATTTAAAGCAAACAAGCTCTTCTGTACAACCCATTCTACTGCCACTATTTTTGTATGGAGTGTACATGACTATGTTACTTGAGTGTATACACCTTTTAGCAGTGAGTGAGGCAGGAGGGGTGTACCACATACTTTCGACTTCATAGTGAATTTACTGTTAATTTGTTCCTGATTGATTTTTAGTGCTCATAAGAGAATTAGCCCTTCTCATATCCTTATTCTTAACCTGACATATAACAGAGTCTTAATATATAAAACTCACTCTCTCAGGAGATAATACAAATGAGCAAATGTGTGAATGTGAACTAAATTTTGTGCATAACTTGGCTTCCTAAAAGAACTTGTTCTCAATAAATGTTCTCAATGTTTCTATTACACAGAAACATGTAAATTGGCTGAAGATTCTGTTATTTTCACACATTCAGAACCCATATCAAGCGTGATTCTGCATACTGTGTATGAATGTGTTTAACACATAGGTAAATCTCTTCCCCCAGTGGAATTGTAAATGCAGTATAACAGAATGGTATTTCCCATTAAAATGGGATTATGATAAAGGCTGATTTTATTGTCTGTGTGTTGCAAGAAAATAAACACTTAAAACCAACATTGTGCAGGATTGGTACAAATGTTATAAGATGGCATTTATACTTCAGGGTTGTTTCAGTTATGAACATCACTGCAAATGAGCTGCTGCTTTTCAGCACTGTTTTAACAAGGACACAATATGATCCCCTTAACAGCCATCTTCTCTCCTGGACTCATCAAATTTAACGATGTGATAAATATTTTATTGCGAGTCTATACAGCAAAGTGCATATCTTAATACTTCATTTCTACTGAGCATGGGGAGAAAGGTATGCATAGAATTTATTTCACTGGTCCTACATTCTTTAATTGGAGGCTCTGACAGCTGCCCATATCCAATGTGTCTAAAAGAAAAGTAGAGGAAACAGTGAAATTCCTGTTTGAGCATTTTAACAAGACCTCACTATCTGTCCCACTTCTGGCCTTGCCTGTAACTTTCTGTGAAGCTTCTAATCTTCCACTGCTGCTGTTTGTAAAGTCACTACAATATTGATTGGAGCAAAAAAAATCTCACAAATGATGGTGGAAGCACAAAGTAATCTCTCAGCTATAAAGAAAGAACATTCTGAACTTTTTAATCACTGAAGACATGAGCTCACACTTAATATAGATAAGGAAATAATGGTTTCTACAAGAATCTTGTCTGAGGGAGACGAAATAAATGTCAAGAATCATTAAAAACCGTCTACAAGCATAGACTACATTTATGTGTTCGCTCCGCTCTACTCAAATGGCTACAAGCTCTATTAATCACTAGGCATACAATGGCGCAGACAAACTGTAAACCAGTCTAGAAACAAGGTAAGCAGGCATGAACAAAACTAGAGAAACTGTCAGAGGTGAGACTAAGCGATCAGTAGGATTCAGAAAACTTTTAAAATATTCTTACCTTTAGCAGGTATTTAGGAGACTGAGAGTAGGGAAAGCCATTTGGAAATACAGTGGTAGGGATAACAGGTACAGGTAAGTAGGTGAGTAAGAAGAGAGCTGGAACCCATTCATAGAATAGTAAGACTGTAGACGGTAATGTTTAACATTGGGAAGAAGTTAGAAAAGACAGGGGTAACAATTTTTTGATTGTCCACGGTAGATGTTTTGTGGATGCATTGAAAAAAGTAAGGCATTACATTTAATTGACAGAATTATATTTAAAAAATATATTACCTCAACACATTTACCACTGAAAGTAAGTAAACTGAACGATAAGGGCATATTGATGCAGTATATGTTAACTGTATAAAGGAAATGATACCTATTTGAATCAAGCATATTCAGTGCACCCCTTTTCAATGTGCTCACCTTGTCTATGTGCCTATTAATTTCATCTAACTGTCCCTAACACTTCAGCATGAAATCTAAATCTAAACTTTCACCTAACCCTAATGCTTCTGATTACAATAAGCAAACCACATTACCTTCTACCAATTTGAGCATTTGTAGCTAAACTATCCAGGACCATTAAAAATACAGTGAGTAAAGGAAAGTAAAGGTGGATGAGTTGACCAAAGGTATAGCTTTTAAAACTGCATAGCAAAGAAGAAAGACATTCAGAAAGACACAAGCGGAAAACATGGATTATCACTACAGAAATAAAAGGCCATGCATCTTTGAAAAGATGAACAATAATGTAATTTGCAACTTGCAGGATTCATAAGATGCATTGCTGAGCTGGGTATGTACCTTGCTGCGTCCAGCGCTGAGCTGAGGCGGTAGAGATCTGGAAGCTGCAGTGACTCTGGCTCTGGAAGTGGCCAGATTACCTGGTAAACAACAAGTACACAGTTTATGCTTTTATTTTTCTTAAGGCAAGACATCCAAAGTGTTATTTTAAACAAATACGTTTTTAAAACATATTTTTGGATTTGCACCATTTGATAATGTCATCTATGCTTTTTTTTATTGTATGAACATTTCACGATGTGCGGTCCAAAATTTCATGAAATACATAGAACACAAAGTGTCCCAAGTCATGTTCTCAATGTCAACCCATATGACGCAGTAATGTACTACCCCAGAACAAACAAATAAACAGGCCTGCTGTGCTGACATTTTGACCTGCTAAGGCATCTTCCTTCTCCTCTCTCTCTCACACACACACACACACACACACACACACACACACACACACACACACACACACAACTGTTATACAGGAGACAGAGTCCCACTGTAGCATATGCAGCGCAGTCTGAGCGTTTCAAAAGTTTCTGCACAAGATGTCCAAATGTTTTCTCTGGCTGTGTCTTCAGAGGCTAAACTCTGATTAATGGCACTGAAAGCAGCCTTTGAAGCAGGATTGGTGACATCAAAGTGCTAATCCATGGGTGGCAGGAGTTTTATAATGAGTGGGAAGCATTTTAACACATTTCAAAGGCTCCGCTGCATGAATAAACAATGGCAGCACAGATGTGCCACACACCTTTAGAAAAATACCCACCACAGAAATGGAAAGCAGCACTAAACCGAAGTCATGCCGTGTGCGGGTGTGTATGCGTGTGTACAGTGTAGAGGAATCTGGGGCAGTGAAACTTCTGCGCTTTCTCTAGTTCAGTCTCATCAGATGTCGGTTTATGAAAGGTCATGGATTTAGAAGCAACAAGAACAAGATGACAAACGATCGAAACAGACAAACATTTAGGGTTTCTGTCTTTTATAATGTGTAGCTTCCTCTGCTTCTTCTCAGGAAGTTCTTTTGTGCCATTCTTCTCTCTCCATTACTCTCTATATCACTCAGAGAATACAGACATCATCACTCAGAGAATACAGACATCAAAGCTGCCATTACTGTAGCTGTCTGAATGTTGCTGGTAGACGTTGCCTTAAAAACTGGATTAAATACATTTTCTTTGTTATTTGTACCATACCATAAAATCATGGTAAAACATTAAATGTACACAATACACCCCATGTGACCCTATGCTTACTGCCATAAAACTACAAGACATTTCAGAAATAGCTCCAGTTATAACAAAGATCCTGGCTTTTATTAGAACACACTAGTTTTCCATAGCCTGCTGATTGCATTCTGAGCTTTGACCTCTATTACATGTGCATGACCATCAAAACTATTTCTACATTTGTTAGCAAGGATTTTTATCCAAAGCAACGTCCATTCCCTAACTACAGGGGACAGTCACCCTGGAGCAACTTTGGTGGTGTGCTGGAGGTAGGATTCGAACCCACAACCTCTTGGTGCAGAGGCAAGTATCCTACCACTAGGCCACCACCACCCTCAGGAAATGACTTAAAACTCATTCATTCTCAGATCACAATTGATGCTGGCATGATGTCTGCATGTGTTTCAGAATTAAATCTGCTTTTGTAATGCCCAGAATCTCACGGCACGGGGAACATCTCACTTGAAGTGAAGGAAATGGGTACGCATGACAAAAGAGCCATGAGAAATGATTGACTAGAAGCCCTGAAGGATGAATAACTAGAAATATACAAAATACCCAAATGGTTATAGGACCACAAAAAATATTAGAACTAAATAAAAAAACTAGTATAGGACTGTAAAGATCAGACTATATAAGTTAAAGGATTCTCTGATCAGGTTTTTGAACTGTCCACGACAGGAGTGACAAGAGGCTACTTTGTCCGGGATTAATTGATGTTTATGAGAGCTAACTATAGCTCAGGAATCCTAGAGTGCAGGCCAATAGGCTTAGGAGCAAGAACCAAAGGTATGTGTGTGTCTCTCTCCTCTGGTGCCATGACACTGATGTAAAACTCAATAGCAACAGAACAAACATATACCCCACCACAAATGTGTGACATGGACTGGATACGCTGCTATAATTTTTTTTTTTAACGAAGACAAAAAATGTTTATTATCAATGTTCAGATATTTGGGGAAAATTCTTTTACATATGCACAGATTTCATTAATTTAAGCCATGCACAGATGAGGTAGTGCTGTCACTTTGGCTTGTGTTAGTAATTGGGTAATCTCCTGATCATTGTGACAATTAATCAAAAAACATCAGAGTTGTAAAACAAGCCAAAAACTAAATACGAAGAATAATAAACCATGCATAGCTTTTCAGAAACTCCAGAATACTTTACTGGAAAAAGAATTTATACAAAAACAAAAACAATATGGCAAACAAAAATGACAGGAGCTTTTTGTTCTATGAATAATTTTCCTCCAAATGTCACTGGATTCTCTGAATTATGAGGTTAGTTTGCACTAAAATCTTAAATTGATTACAATTATGCTATAAGCAAGCTAAAGTTTTTGTGCACTGAAATGCTGCTGGATGAAATTTAGTCTGCTATTAAGCTTAATCACTATTTGCCAAACACCTAGTACTCAAAACTAGAGGCTACGGCTGCTTAAGCAACTTAGCTACCAAACTCGATAGAGCTTATAGGTTTGTGCTGGGCATTTTTCCGAGGTTGCTAGCTTTATAAAATGAGCTAAATGTGCGACAGTGTTAGTTTGTATATGGCTGTATTTTCAATTGTAACTCTTTAACAATTCAAAAGATTCAAAGAATCCATCATAACTGAAAGGGGGCTTACATATTGGTAAATGGAACATTGGTGTGGAAACAGTTTTGTTTAGTACAGGCTGACAGAGAAAATGTCCAAAAATGCTGCTAATTTTCCCAAGAAAAACACCTCCTAATATGGGCAGGATGTCCGCTACAAAATTATGACTTTGGAGGTCTATACAGCCTTGTACACTGTATATCAACACTGTTGCCTCCTACACTCAGTTTTCCCCTCTATCTCAAATGATCAGCACCTATTTGTCATAATAAATTAACAATACTGGAAAAAGCATGCAACATGTCAGTCTATTTTCACGCCTTTCCCTTTCTTTCTCTCCCCTACACGCGCACACGCGCACACACGCACACACGCACGCACACACGGGCAAACAAAGTAGCTCCATTTTGAAGTGAACATTTTATGATGGATAGACCAACAGAAATGTCTTACAAGTAATGAAAAGCAATGTTGTTACCTGTCTTATAAAGTTGCAGAAGATATGACGTTTCATCACTACAGAGATGAATTATAATTATGCTTAAGTAAAAATATGGATATTCTGATATGGAGCCTCTTCCCTAGATCAATTATGTCATCTTAATGTGATCTTTGGATATATAAGTGCAAAGAGCACTGTGGTGGTCAGCATCTTTCTAAAGAGAGGTTAAGAAGAGGAGACTTTTGTGTGTGCATGTTTGCCTCCCTTACTAGATCAGTCTGTCTTTTACAGCACAGGCCTGTGAAAGAAGAAGATGACACCCATCATCTCTGCTTCACGTGTGCTGCTTCTGGCAAAAGTTGCCAACACACACACATGCACAGAATGAGAGCGGAGAGAGAAGGAGAAAGAAAGAGAGAAAAGGAAAGTAAAAAGCCCTTCCCTGGCATCTGTGCATTCACTTTGAAAATTAAGCCCAGCAAGATTCCTATAGAAAAAAAAAAAACTCAAGCTGGCACTTGTATTGGGTTTCTATTGACAAGAATAGTCAATGTGCCCTGGATTAAAAAGCAATCCCTGGTTCAATATGACACCTCTCCACTCTCTTTCATCAGAGGCTGTGCAAGCCTTGTACTTCAGAAGCCCAGGATCGAGCTGTCGACATGGGGGACAATCAAAGTTGTCAGACAGCAGCCTTTACAAGCCGACTTCTGCTGAGGAGAGCTACTAGATATCACTCTTCTCTCTCTCTCCTTTACTTTCACTCATGGTCTCTATCACTCTCAAGCCCCCCCTCTTCGTTTTTTAAATAAATATGATCTATTCTTGAAACTCAACTCAGCAACCAGGCAAATGAGATTGTTCCACCGCCTCCCCCCCACCCTCTGTCGCCTAGCGTCAGTGCCCTGTGCTCAGACTAGTCCAGAGGCAGTTTGAACATGGTGTTTTTCTGTCAGGGAGGATCCATCAGTGGAGCGCACGCTGTAATGGGCTTTGGGTGCCTGACACTGCCTCGCTTTATCAGGAGATGTTCTGGCAGCCGAACGAAAGTGCGACTGCTTCTCTGTATTGCAGCAGAAACACAGCAAAAGATTCTGCCGACCTGGTACGAGCACAAGATTGAGATTAAACGTTTACTTAGTGTCATGTAGCAAAATGTTTTATCTGTATAGGCTAAGCACAGACGGACAGTCGTAATCATCAGGGGCTGAATTCATAATTCATCTCGGGCTAAGAATGCTAGCCTAGGCTTGTATTTTTGAGATTCCAAATAAAATCTGGAAATGAGTGGATTTAGATTTTAACACCTGGTTCAAGAATATGGATGTAAACCACCATCTAAAGAGAACATACCAAGAGTGAAGTGGATGATGAAGCTATATATACAGATTCACTTTTGTTCCGTTTTATAAAAAAGACAAAGTACCATAAAAAAATAAAACCTGCTTCGCCGAACTGATCAACTGGACACCTTTTAACCAAGGTGATTTTACTGCGAGCTTTTACCATATATGTTTGTTATGTGCAAGAACTGGTGTAATACTTTTCAACTCTCAAACACTACTCCATTCCCTACAAATACCTGTGGATCTTCTTCTTTTTTCAAAATGTCCAGAACAACATATGCTTCCACTCCATTTAATGCAAAGACATACAGAGGCCTTCCTAAAGAGCATACATATTGTCTGACCGCAGGCTGGGAGAGTAGGCCCCACAGATCCTTTCAGAACAGGGCCAACCCAAACACACTGATCCGCCTGATCCACGGATGTACTCAGGCTTTTAGGGGAATTTGTCCATGCAAATATAACCCATTTCCTCTGACAAAGCTGCAGCACATGGTCAGACCACAGAACAAATCACTCAAACATTAACTAAGGTTTATTATTTATATATGTATATATATTTATATATTTATAATACTATCAGCATCATTAAAATTAGGATTCACACACACGCAAGCACAAACACAAAGGAATGCACACTTAAAAAAAAGAAACAAAGACCTTCTCAGTGTCAAGTTTACCAACTACATTGGTTCTATGTTTAATTAGAAATCATCATCATCATCGCCAGTAGCAGTACAAGTAGAAGTACTACTCAGTAGTGTCAGTATTATATAATGCATGGAATGTTCTTTTTGCACTAAATCAAACGTGTCAATTATATAGATCTATATCCTTTGTGGTTCTGCTGACGTATGCAGGAGAGCACACTTCCCAGCACAAAGCTGTTTGAGTATAATATCTCCTACCTCCACATACTCAGATTACAGCAAGTACCACTGAAATCAAAACATCACAGAAAAGCAATCCTGACACACTGTGAACAGCCCCTGCCGGTGCAGTGGAATCATCAAGAGTGCCCCCTAGTGGTACGAATCACCCTACAGGCGCCTGTGAGCAATGCACATCAAAACACCACCAGGGACAAATCGATTTTTATCAGATACTGCAGATAACAGTAATTTCACAGATAACACGGAAGTCTACAAAATAGAGTAAAAATATATGCAAATTAAATTCCCCTCATATTTCAGCCTGAAGATCAAAATTTCCATCTTGCTAGTATTTTGAAACTTAAAAGGAACGTGGTGTTTCCACTGGTTTATCTTAGGGGAAAAACAGACAACTGTGATTAGCAGAATTAAGCAGAGGACTGGACAGCATAAAAGCACTGTCCAACCACCCACATCTTAAAGCAGTGTGGAGATGATCAGGAGCTGCAGCTAAAGAAAACACTGAGTGCATAGCGCCACTAACAATTAGAACAGTATCTCATTTATTACACAACACCACTCTGCTGTAAATGTAATCACAATTGAAGGTGGGCTTTCCAAACAATGTAAGGAGGGTAATTTCTAAGCTTTACAAATAACACACATTTACACATGCTAAATGTATTAATGTATGCACTCACACACACAAATGGACACACCCCAATACACACATTAAACGTATGCACACACCCAAATAAATAAATAAATAAATAAAAATATACATACACACATACAGTATCTAACAAAAGTGAGTACACCCCTCACATTTTTGTAAATACTTTATTATATCTATTCATGGGACAACACTGAATATAAGACACTTCAATACAATGTAAAGTAGTCAGTGTACAGCTTGTATAACACTGTAAATTTGCTGTCCCCTCAAAATAACTAAACATACAGTCATTAATGTCTAAACTGCTGGCAACAAAAGTGAGTACACCCCTAAGTGAAAATGTCCAAATTGTGCTCAAAGTTTCAATATTTTGTGTGGCCACCATTATTTTCCAGCACTGCCTTAACTCTCTTGGGCATGGAGTTCACTAGAGCTTCACAGGTTACCATTGGAATCCTCTTCCACCCCTCCATGACATCACAGAGCTGGTGGATGTTAGAGAGCTTGCGCTCCTCCACCTTCTATTTGAGGCCCCACAGTTGCTCAATAGGGTTTAGGGCTGGAGACATGCTTGGCCAGTCCAGCACCTTTACCCTCAGTTTCTTTAGCAAGGCAGTAGTCATCTTGGAGGTGTGTTGGGATCGTTATCATGGTGGAATACTGCCCTGCGGCCCAGTTTCTGAAGGGAGAGGATCATGCTCTGCTTCAGTATGTCATGGTACATGCTGGAATTCATGGTTCCCTGGGAAACTTTAGCTCCCCAGTGCTGGCAGCACTCATGCAGCCCCAAACCATGACACTCCCACCACCATGCTTGACAGTAGGCAAGACACACTTGTCTTTGTACTCCTCACCTGGTTTCTGCCACACATGCTTTACCAAAATGTGAGGGGTATACTCACTTTTGTGAGATACTGTATGACCCCACATTCTGACATTGTATAAAACAAATGCATGTTGTATCATGCACATGTAGAACTGGAGCCCAGCCAATAAGCACACTTCTAATAATAAACTATAAACATTCAAATTCTATCATTTAAAGTCATTTAGCTAATTATGACGGTATTACATTATCATAGTTATTTTTTAATGCCTTAGCCCAAAGCACAGAACACAGTTGAAGGTGGATAAACAGTTCCAGATTTTGTCATTCAGCATTTAGAAAAGCAAAACCGGTTTCTGCATTCGTCCAGCATTTCCCTTTAACTACACAGCTAATTAAATGCCTTAACTGATCTTTGTAGTCATGCCGAAGAAGCATGTCTTCCTATGTATATCCTTGAGCGACCCATCGGCTCGAGTCCTTCACTGCGCATGGGCATGGCCTGTTTGGTAGTGTAATCTCTTGACCCTGCGAGTGTGTGCGTGTCTGGGAGGATAAGTATAACTGCTGTGTGTAGCAGCAGTAGTGGCTGAGCTGAGAGACACCCGCTCTGCCTTGTTTAGAAAGGCCAATCCTGGCATCCTGGAGTCCTCTCACTGCTGAGCTGGAGATGGTCTGATACACCACCGAGACCATAGAAACACACCATTCCAAATATTGTAACTGCTTGTCCTAATAATCATATTTGTTACCATTTAATTCAGTAATGACTTACGCAGATTAAATTGAAATATTATATTCTAAATAGCAAGGAGCATTTTGAGACTCTTTAGTCAATGTTTCAAGTTTTTTGTAAACAAAAGGTTTATAAAAGTTATTCAATGATAAATAATATCCTATAATAATCTACATCATATATTCATTTTTATTGATTAATTCTTCACGTTTCTCCATCCTTCCTACAGTAAAACAATGAAGCTGCATGCTTCTAGCATCCCACTGGGATCGTTTTAAACACGTGTCATTGTAAACCTTTGTTTATTGCATGCATTGTTGAAAAGTTTTGAACAGTACCATAGGTTCTCAGAAGCCTTTTCCGCTACGCTATACTAACAACCTGGTTCTAGTCTAGGGGGATTGCTAGCCTAGTTTAAGGTACAACATCCTGATTTGTGTGAGTGTGTGTGTGTGTGAGTGTGTGTGTGTGTGTGTGTGTGTGTGTGTGTGTGTGTGTGTGTGTGTGTGTGT